>JACEGR010005118.1:0-77438 GCA_014170235.1 Listronotus bonariensis
TACATCACAAGATGATAGTAACAGCTGGTAGGGATGTAGGGCCAGCATTTAGCTTTCAGATGGTTTCTCCTGAATATTTTTCAGGATTAACTCTAGACTAAAGTAAACCATTTTTTCACATCCTACCAGTATTATATCATCTTGTTGTTGTAGAAGAAGGGAAAATCAAATATCACAAAAACGAATAAAATTAGACACATAGTACTATAAACAAACTTGAGTTATTTTTTAAAGTAAAATCCAAAACCGTCATAAAATATAGGGTGTTCTATTTTAAAAAATATAACTTTGATACGTCACACTTTTTTGAGACACCCTGTATAGACTAAAATAATTTTATACTGTGGTCTTATCCGACCTGTATATGTTCCAGTATTTACTTTTTTTAAAACCCATGGTTATCCAGCTACAGACCGTGTCGAATATGGTGGGCCACCCTGTATTTTATAATCTAATAGGAGCAAATATGTATTGTTGGAATATTTAGTTCCTTTACTAGCAATTAAATAAATATTAACTTTGTTGTTAACAAACAGGTAAAAAGTGTCATTTAATAGAGGCTTCATTACCAATTAGTTCTTTTATTCATGCGACAAAAGCGATTTCCTGTAAAAATGTAAATATCGTTTTTTTTCTTTTAATTTTTTAAGGGAATATCATTCTTGGGTTGCTTTTGATTAGGTAATTAGTCGCTCCAAGAAGTTTAATTATTTCTAAGTAAACATTTTTAACAATGAACAGTAAAATTAGGGAAGAAATAAAACTTTAATTTAAATTATTTAGGTTCTAGTTTTAGGAAAAAATTCTGCAATTAACTGAAAATTATTCGATTCTATTGGTTAATATTTTAATATTCTTCCGAGGTTCTTTATTATGGTTTGAAGAAAATCTGATTAAAATTAGAAAAACTGTAAAAGATACAAAGTTTGCTAAATTAGGGCAAAGTGGCCTAATAGTAACCTCTTTAACACACTGTTTTAAAGTTAAGGATTCCGAAAAATTTTGAAAATTACTCCGGAAGATCGAAAATCTGTAAATTGGCTTTTATTTTTTCTGGCGTTTTCAAAAACTCTACATAAAAACGAAAATCACTTTCTCACACCAACTTCTGAAGCTCGGATGTTGCGTGCAGATTTTAAATGTGACGTTTCATTTTAAACCAAAAATATCCAGAGTGGCTTTCCAGTGACGCAAATAGAGCGCTCCCGAGTAGCTCAGAAGCATTTCGTTCTACTCTATGGCGTTCCAGTGATCGGAAAGTATTATGCATCTGAGCTACTTCTTTTTCTTTCCCCTTGCCCCTCATGCACCAGACCCTTCTTTTGGTTTTTGTGCTTCAAACGTGTTTTCTTATGGTTAAGGATGGATTTTTTAAAATTATTTATTTAAAATTGAATTAGATATTAAAAAGAGATTATTAGTATAAAGCCAAGAAAGGTTAAAAACAACTAAATTTTAAAATTTCTTAAATTATCTCTCTTTCCTTGTCTAAGGATGCGTTCCAGTAACTAACTTTTTAGAGCAGTTCAAGAGCTTCAAGCCCTGGAGCGTGACGCACAAAATTTTTCGTCACTGGAAAGCTACCCAGATCACATATTTCGGTTTCTTGCCTGATATCTATCAAGAATTTTGAATATTTATAAAATTTTAAACTATCCATGAAAGAGCTTCTAATTATGCAACTTTGCCCTAGGTCAGGGATGGCAAACCAATGGCACGCGTGGCATTTATGGCACTTGACATAATATTTAGGGCACGTCACTGATTTTAAAATTCATTATTCACTACGAAAAAAAAGTATGAAATAGGTATTTATTATTATTAGTTTCCTAACAATCACAAAGTTAGAATAAGTTAATGGCACGTCAAAGACAGTAATCATTTCTGTAGAAAAGAAGCATGTTGATACCTAAAGGTTAACCATTCCTGCCATCCTCCAATCCAACTTTGTATCTCATACGGTTTACAAAATCTTAGTGATTTTCCTCGGATTTGGGACACTCTGTACACTGTACAGGGTGTTTCTTTTTCGATGGTTTTACGGGGTATCTCAAAACCGTGAGGAATATCAAAAATCTAATATAGGACTCCCGATCTCTTTTTTTGAGAAAACAACTATAGTGAAAACAATTTACGGCTATTGCGATCCATCTCGGAGCTACAGGGTGATTTTCGGATATTGCCCATTTTTATAATCTTTTTTAACTTGTTTGCTATTAAAATTGTGAAAAACTTTTAATAGGTTAATTATGTAGTTTTTTCCAAAGAATATTGTGGTGTAATTAGTTTTCATCTTTATTGGTTAGTTTTTAGGAAAATTACCCAACTTATGTTTTTTCTTATGAAACACCCTGTATATTTTTATCTGTATTTATTAAGTTCTCATTCGACTTTTCAAAAATATTTATAATTATGTAATTTTTCTTTAAAGTTTTACCGAAAACTAACATTTTCCATAATTTTTTTTTTTTTTTAAAGAAGGCCATGACTGAAAATGACAAGACAGTTTTTTAATACTCACTTTTTTGGTTCCGCTACCCCAACTTGATATTTTATTAAAAATTAATTTTTATATTCTTAATTTATTTAAATTAACCAATATTAGCTTTAATAAATGTTTATTAGGTTTTTTAAAAATATTTAGAACACTTGCAATATAAATATATTAAACAACATAACAATAATAGACAAATTTAAAAAATATGATACTATTATAGAAAAAGCACTATTACAAAAAAATATAAATATTTACTAAATGGAAATAAAATAAATACACATCATGAAACACTATAATTTAAACATTTATTGTAATTTTTGTTTTTTGTTAGTTTAAGTATGAATTCTTTGATTGTAAATGTTTTATAATATGTATTTATTTTATTTTAATTTAGTAAATATAACTTTTTTTCTGTAGTACTGGCCTTTCTATAATAAAGTTATATTTTTTAAAGCTTAGCCAAGCAAATTAAAATCTCCTTTAACTATAAAAGTTAATTGTTAACAAAATATTCGTTAGGGTGGGGAAATCAAAAAAGTAGGTATTAAAAAATACTGTTTTGTCATTTTCAATCATGGCTTTTTCTAAAAAAACAATTATTATGAAAAATTCTAATATTCGGTAAAACTTCAAAAAAATTACATATCTATACATATTTTTAAAAAGCCGAAAAAAGGTTAATAAATACAGATAAAATATACAGGGTGTTTCGTAAGAAAAAACATAGTTTTAACAAAAACTAACCAATATAGAAAAAAACAAATTACGCCACAATATTCTACGGAAAAAACTACACAATTGCCCTAGTTAAAAAATGTTCACAACTTTAATAGCAAACGGGTTAAAAAAGATTCTTAAAAGGGAAAAATCCGAAAATCACCCTGTAGCTTCGTGATGGATCGCAATAGCCATGAACAGTTTTCACTATAGTTGTTTTCTAAAAAAAGAAATCGGGAGTCCTATGTATATTAGATTTTTGATATTCCTAACGGTTTTTGAGATACCCTCGTAAAACATAAAAAAACACTCCGTACATTTCCAGAAATTAATATTAGTATAAAAATATCAAATTTATTTGTTAAAATGATATTTTTATGACATGGCATTCTTGGAGAGACGAAAAACGATTATTTTTTGAGTCCATGAGACAATAGAGACATTTTGCACCCCTTATTTTGCAATTCCGTTGAGGTTAACGTTATTCTGAGTCTGCGCAGTAACGCAAACATGATCCGTTATCGTTATTAACCATACCGGACTCCTTTAATTACGGATGAATACCGAAGAGCTTATCGTTATCGTTATTGTTAAACTGCGTGGTTGCCGGATTGTAGAAATTTTAATATCAATTATTTAAAAGGTTAAAATTTTAATGCCGTATTAATTAAAATATCATTTATACCAGTGGCGCCTTTGCCATTAGGCTGAGTAGGCTGAAGCCTAGGGCGGCGGATTTTGGGGGCGGCAAACAAATGGAAGTGAAGGACTAATTTTGTTGGATTTGGAATTCTTTGTACCCACAATCGAAAGAAATGGAAGTGAGGACCTTTTTTTTAATTCTTTGTACCCACAACCGAAAGAAATGGAAGTGACGACCTTTTTTTTTTTTTTTGCTCTTCTAAACTTTTTCAGACGGCAAAAGATGAAGAAATGGGCGGCGAAAATACAATAGCCTACGGGCGGCAAGGCTGGGGGCGGCGAAAATTAAATAGCCTACGGGCGGCAAGGCTGTAAGTGCGCCTCTGATTTATACCTAGGCTCTAATTAGCGAAAAATCTATTGCAGTAATAAAAATCAAATAGTGTTAAGAAATTAAAACGGACTTGCACTTTTACGGATATTCTAAATCAGTAATTAATTTAGATGTTACAATCTGGCACACTTGCTTTTTATTCTACTACCAAACCTAACCTTACTTTTTGTGTTTGGCTTATACTGTATTGTTTGCATCTACTTTAAAAACGAAATCAACAGAAGTGTTTGCATATTTTTAAATATGAATTTATATCTTATGAAGAATAAAAGTAAATACTGATTTTTCGTTTACTTTAAAATGGGTGAACCATAGGCAAAAATAAGGTTATGTGTCGAAAGCGCAGACGCAAAATATATTTCTTAAAAGAGGCTGCAAAATCTCTGTCTAAAACTGCTGACGTAATCGTTATGTTTAATAACGATAACCATAAGGAGGCCAAAAACGTCTGTTATTTTAAGAGGTGCAAAATGTCTCTAATAACTTCTCTCGTCTTACGGTGAAGTTAATTTATATAGTGCAAGTTTACTTAAACAATTAAAATTTTTGGCATAGCTTATCCCGTAATAAATGGATTAAAAACCATGAATATGATTGTGTAATTAAATTAGACAGACCAGAAAAATATAGGCATATACATTAAATGCAGGTGAATCTTTTTCACATGCAAATAATGTGTAAATAATAATTTACCTAAATACTGCCTTTAGCAAATGGTTTAAAAAATTATCAACGTATCAGGAAACGCACCATCTCATTAACCAAAAGGAAATTTAAAATTAAACCCTTATTAGGTATTTCATATAAAAATACGAAAACTTATTTATGGCTCATTTAAAAAAATCGTTTTAAGCACACGCAATGGATTTTAGAATATACTTTTTGGCGGTTTTTGCTTGTTTTGGGGTAGCGCACTGCGAAGTTGAGTTACGTAAGTATCCTTTTTATATCCAGATATTCTTTAATTTCATCCCTAGACAAAAAAAAAACGGACAAACAAATTTTTCTCCAAAGTCTCTGTCAAAAACTCTTTGATTTTTTGACAAAGATTAATAATTTTTTGGTCTAATTGTAAGTCCTTTAATCAAGATTATTATTTAATATGAGGATTGCAAAAAGTTTTATAGGATTGGGAGTTATAGGGGAGAGTCAAATGTTGCATTTTGTCTTAATGTGTGGACTAATTTAACGTCACAATTTTTTACCAGTGTTTTGGATTTTAAAGCCCTGTCCTTTGATTTTCATTTTTAATTTATACAGGGTGTTCATTTAAAAACTTTCCACTCAAGTTATCTTCGAAACGAGACAGATTTGAGAAAATCGCCGAAACACGTCAAGATATTTATTGAGGGGGAACGTTTTTACAAAAAATTGGACGGCACCCCTTTAACTCCTTAACCACCAGGGCCACTACCCCAAAATTCTTCTAATGAGAAGGCGGGTCGAGTGATACATCATTTTAAAGCTCCTGACGAGTACTTTATAACCCTAGAATATGAAGTCAATATCTTCACCTATTACAAAATGGCGGTACTTTAAAAATTACCTAAATACCTGATTTGGATGGCCATATTTCCGAAACTAATAAAGTTAGATGTACCTAATGTGTTATTTTCTTAAAGCTCTTTTAAAGGTCTTGTTAATGGTGATACTGGTAGTAATATACAGGGTAGAAGAAAAAGTACATATTTTTTTATTTAAGAACCCTGTATATTTTACCATTAAAAATCTTTAAATGAGCTTTAAGAAAATATTTATTAAGCATATTTATTCTAAAAGGAAATACAATTTTTTAAAGAAAACAATACAATTTAATTATGAGATATGGTTTTAATATACGCCATATTACGAACATATTGGGAAAACTTAAGATTTGGATAGTCATATTTTTGAAACTATTAGAGGTAGTTTTGACAAATATAATATTTTTAAAGGTTTTTAGAACATCTTTTAACCGGTGATATAATATAGGGGGTGTTTTTTTTTAATTTTCATTTTTGTCGTACCCTGTGTATCTTTAGAGACAACAAAAATCTAATTACTGGTTTGAGAACTACAAACTTACCGAATCAACCAATATTTTATTTATTTCTTATCATAAAAATAAACATTTTAGGGAGATGTAAAAACTTGCAAAATTTCATTGTGTTATTTTAAAATTTGTATTTTCTTTTAGAATAGAGATACTAATATAAATAAAAAAACAATCTTAAGAAAAGACAAGGCTTTAAAATCCAATATATACACTAGTAAAAAGTTGTGACCCTAAATTATTCACAGGGTGTTCGAAAATTAGGACACAATACAACATTTGGCTCTCCCTGTATAACATTTAATTCTATAAAACTTTTTGCATTCCTCATATTAAATAATAATCTTAATAAAAGAAGCTACAACTGGACCAAAAGTTAATAAAAATATATTAAAAACTAAAAAGTTATTTAAGATTATTATAAACTATTATTGATCTGTAATACCTTAGAAACGGAATATGTTATGGTAGCAATAATACCTGCTATTACACCTAGGGCATTATAAGCGGGCATTATGATAATGCCCGATTATAATGCCCTAATGCGCTAATATGGAAATTTTATTGCTTATCCAATTTTATTTCTCTCACAATAAAGACCAAGTTTATACAAACATATGTATTAAAATAAAATCAATAACTTACCAGTTCCTGAAAATATGCCATTAAAACGGTTTCGGTTATTTGAGGAATTGCGTTCGCATCTTCACAAATACCAAATATGCCATACTCCCGATCATACTGTTGCCTTGATTTAACTGGCAAAAGATTTTCGGTCGCTTTTATGGCATTTTCTCTTATATTTTGTGGAATTTCTTCCATTTTGAGCAAATCGTTAAATAAAAATGGCAAAATACTAGCAACTGACTAACTGATAGAAACATCAAAGTCAAACTTAACACCAGTCATTATCTACTTACGTATACAGGTACAGGTGCAACTTATTTTTTATATTGCGAATAAATAATGTAATTAGTCATTGAAAAACTCTTTTTGGGTAAAACATAAAGCATTGCATGCACCACGGGCTTTACTGGACTATAATGCCGGTGGTGCATGCAATGCTTAAAGGAGGTCGAAATCTAAATAAATCTTTCGACCTTCAGGGCATTATAGTCCTAGTAACGCCCTTGATACATAAATAGCTATTTTGTCCAGGACTGTATTTAAAATACCATTTCCAAATGCAAAACCAATATACAGGTTATTACAGAATGCTGTTAGAAAAATTTAAGGTATTACATTAGAAAATATAAAGAACAGTTTATATTAACATCAGTAGCGTAGCTAGGCGTAGGCGGTGTAGGCGGTCGCCTACGGTCTCGCGCTTGGGGGCCTTGAGGCAAGGTGAAAGATGAATGAGCCGTTGAAAGCCAGAGTGGTATAAGTTAAAATTTTACAAACCTTAGTTTTTACTTAGTGTTTTTAAATTCCTGATAATGATTAATGTATATTCTTCAAATGTAGAAAGTTCTAACCAGAGTGCATCTCCTACATTTGGTGAATATAGAGAAATCATTATCAGGAATTTAAAAACAGTAAAAGTAAAGATCCGGTAAATTTTGACTTAGACCACTCTGGCTTTCAACGGCTCAAATGTGACATAGGGAAATAACATAGAAACAAAAGGATGCGGTTTTTTTTTATAAAATAGGCCCCGCTCGTACAACTGTATTTCATATGAATTAGATATGAATTGGTACCTATGAGAAAGATAGGTACCATTGTGTTTAAAGGGGTGAAGGGACCTTTTATTGCTCATCAAACTTTTTAAGGGGGCTTTGCGGATAATTAACGCCTACGCATAAAGGACCTCGCAGGAAATGTAAGGACCTTTTTTGCTTCTCAATTTTTTTTTGCGACCATTGATCGCGGATACGACTTTGCCTACGCCTGATTTTGGTCACGCAACGCCACTGATTAACATAGGTGTTAAACTTTGCAAAAACTGAAATATTTCCCGCAATGCTTCTTTTATGGTCTAAAAATATGCAATTGGGTGAATCATATTTTTTTGGTAATTTTCTAGAAACCTACGGCAACTCCGATTTTGACGAAATTTGGTATACGGGGTTTTTGAGGCGCTGATCACGAATCTGAAAGAATTTTTTGGAGGAAACGTTTCGTTCTTGAAATATTCATCATCAGAACTAATCCTATTTTACAATATTCCCTTCTTTGTACACAATTCTAATTTAAAGCTAAAGTGGCACACAATATTTGATTTTCACCTTTAAAACTCCGTTTTTATGTATTTTACATTATTTTCTCATTAAATTGCATAGCTATACTTTGAATCATTTCAATCCCAGTGTGCCATGAAGCCCTATGTGTATGTATGGTTGCCGCATTATCAAAGATCCACGCAATTTAATACAAAAAAATAATGTAAAAACGTAGAAAAACGGGGTTTTAAAAGGTGAAAATCAAATATTGTTTGAGACTTTAGCTTAAAATTAAGAATTGTGTGCAAAAAGAATATAATAGTGAAAATAAGCTTAGTTAAAATTTGAACTTTGATGATAAATATCTCGTAAACGAATCGTTTCCGCCAAAAAATATTTCAGATTCGTGATCAACGCCCCCAAAACCTCCGTATACCAAATTTCGTAAAAATCGGAGTTGCCGCAGGTTTCTAGAAATTACCTTTTTTTCTCTTAAACTAGACAAGATATGGAAAAAAAAGAAACATAGAAGCTGTATTTTTATTTGTTTAATCTAAAAAAAATACAATAATTTTACACACATTTACATAGTCAGTGGCGTACCGTTTTTTTTTGTTAGAAATATTCCCTCACTTGCCGTTCAAGACGCCACTGGACCTATTAAATGTTATTAAGCTAGTCATAAATTACCCTTCAATAGTCATAAATAACATTACCAAATTTAAACAAAATTGGGTAAAGGATATAAGATATTTAAAAACAATCTTTTAACAATTTTACACTCTGCATCTTGAAAACAAGGAATTTGTGGACCCATGGTTATATGATTTTTCTTTATATTTTCAATGGTAGAATCCGCCCTAAAGTTTTTTTTAACAACAAAAGTAGCTCAGAGTGGCTTTCCAGTGACGAAAATTTTGTACGTCACGCTCCATGGCTTGAAGCTCTTGAACTGCTCTAAAAAGTTAGTCACTAGAACGCATCCTTAGACAAGGAAAGAGAAATACTTTAAGAAATTTTAGAATTTCGTTGTTTTTAACCTTTCTTGGCTTTATTATAATAATCTCTTTTCAATATCTAATTCCATTTTAAATAAATAATTTTAAAAAATCCATCCTTAACCATAAAAACACGTTTGAAGCACAAAAACCAAAAGAGGGATTGGTGCATAAGGGGCAAGGAAAGAAAAACCGAGTAGCTCAGGTGCATAACACTTTCCGTCATTGGAACGCCATAAAGTAGAACGAAATGCTCCTGAGCTACTCGGGAGCGCTCTATTTGCGTCACTGGAAAGCCACTCAGGCTCGCAAAACCAAAAGATACTAATAACTGAGATATTCAGCAATTCTTTGGGCCTGAGCCACCCACCAAAAAGGAAAAACAATAAGATACAATTTTAATTGAATAATTTTTGATAACTTTTTTTTATAAAATACTCTAGCCTCATTTCTGCACGTTTGCCAAAGACATGATCCTAATTTGCATACTTGTATGATGGCATCCGTAGAGGAAATCAGACCGTATTTGATAAAAGGTAAGTGTCAAAACTGTATGAACTTTTATAATAATAAAGGTATAAATAAACATTAGAGAATTATTGCAAGTTGCCTTATTAAGCTCGGGAATTATTAATACCGGCCTTATTTAAATAGTGCTTGTACCCAATATTTAGAGTTATTGCAAATTATGTTGACAATGACAGTAGGTACCATTAACCTAAAAAAAGGGGAAAAATTTTAGTAGATTTTCTTTATTGTTTTGTGTTGTAGGGTTTTGTTAAACACAATTACAGAAGTACATTTGAATAAATAATAGTTTAAAAAAACTAAAAACACGCTTTTATATGCAACCGAATTAAAAATTAGAAAATAATTTTTCATTAAAAAAAATATTGTCACTTCATAGTAAAAAGCGTGGGGTGCTTAATATATTAAATGTTATAATTATTATATTTGCCAGATATCTATAAGGGAAAAGTTATGAAAAAATTGTAAAATGCACCCTACGCTTTTTACTATGAAGTGACAATATTTTTTTAATGAAAAATTATTTTCTAATTTTTAGTTCGGTTGCATATAAAAGCGTGTTTTTTTTTAAACTATTATTTATTTTTAATTTTTTAGTTCGATATGCATTTATGTATGTATGTATGTTAAAATGCTCCAGTTTATTCACTAAAAAATTCCTTCGCCATTTTGTCAAGAGTAGCTAAACCTGAGAAAAGTTTGGAATGTTGCCAAAAGATGGCAACACAGGTGTTGTTTTTATAATATAATGGAATTTTTTTTCCTGGCGATCCAAACCAGGATAACGGGATACTGTTTGCAGATTATTGCATTGTCATGGGTCCTTAATACGTGTGCAAAGTTTCAAAGAAATCGAATAGCTGGAAGTTGGTTAAAATTAGGCTCAATGATTCCGTTACATAGATAGATGGATAGATGGATAGATAGATAGATAGTTACAACCCAAGTTAATAAAAGCGTGTTAAAAAGCAAGGTTTTAAGTATTTTTACTTCTAAGAACTTTTCGATTTTGTGGTCGGCAGCCGTTCGGTTAGACGAACAGTTCCGAAGTTAAAATAAAACCAAAAAAGGCACGACCTAAAACTGACAGAAATAAATCCATACTTATTAAGGGAGTTCTTATCCTACCATGCATCTGCGCAAGCTTAGATGTCAAAATAAGGCTGTATTATTAGTGCCTGGCCTTATATCACTGTGCAATAATTCTCTATTAAGTACCAATAATGGTTGCCTTATTACATAGTAATATATTTTCATGGGAATTTAATAAACTATGTGCAAATTTTCTAACACTGTACAACTGGTTTAATCAATGAAATAATCATTTAATATTACAGAACTGGGTAATTATTTTAAACAATGTTTATCACTTACCATTTATTACCAAGTTCACTACTAAAATATTGCTTGGCTGTGGGCTTTGCCGTAAAAAGAATGGAGATCTAAATGTGTGCCAAATTCTGTACAAAATCCAAATAGGTATAAGATTTTAAAGTAGTCAGATTTGACTTTTTCTAATTCTAAAATAGTTGGTTTTTTTTCATCAAGAATTTTTTATTCGAAAAAAATGAAAATCTGGCACAGACAAATCTATCGGCCTATAGTGGTTAATCCAAGTTTTATCGATAGTGACCAATCGGCAAAAAAATTATTGTAACCTATCTTTAAATAATTACTACCTAAAATATCTCCCCGGCTGGGGTTCAAACCCGGGGATTCTACGCCCTGTTTACTGCTCTGCAGGGGAAACTTGTACCCTTTATGGAACAGTGCTAGTCCAGTAATTAAATGGACTTTATGATGGGAACACTTTTAAAACCTTTTTTGTGGGGTTCCTTTTGACGAGTCTACCACGAATATACCTATCGCCATATATGGAAGTAGCGCTTTAACCCAGCCTGTCAATGCAAATATTTCGGGTGTCGGACTGGGCAAACGCGTTCCTTTTATAAAACTTAAACACATTATCGGACTAGACGAGTTTCGTGACTGTAACCTTTACGATGTTTGGCAGGCTTAAAAATTGTATGTAAAATATTGTGGTAAACAAAAAAGTGACGCGTTCGCCCAGTCCGAGAGCCCAAATATATTAAAATTGACAGGCTGAGTTAAAGCGCTGCTTCCATATATGGTGGTATGAATATTCGTGGTAGTCCAAGAAACCCCTAAAAACCTTTTAAAACTGTTGTCATCATTAAGTTCACTTTATTACTGGCCCAGGGTCCATGCGTCGTTTAGCCGGGTAAGTATTAAAAATATAAAGAAATATACAGGGTGATTTAAAAATCGATCACGAAACTTAAGGAGGTGATTCTACTTGACAAAATAAGGGTAGAGCTTCATATATTTTTTCAAAATGTCATTCGTTTTCAAGTTGCAAGCCGACAAAGTTCGGGTTGTATTTTGTTTTTTCGCCATATTGCATTTATTTTTAACCAATCCAGTTGATATTTGGCACACAAAATCAAGCTTTGCAGATTCTAAAATTTTAAGACAAAATAATTTTTTAAAAACCGCCAGAGGGCACTTTACCTAAAACTTAAAATTTATTTACATTATAACTTTTTATTTTTGACAGATATCGCAAAGCTGGGGGCGCCATTTTAGAGACAATCAGAAACTTAAAAATAAGGTACCTACTTTTAATAAAGTCGATAAACCTCACCGCTTAGGCACCAATAGACATCAAAGTTTTCATTAATTTCAATCAAATTACCTACATACATACAGGATGGCCAGTAACTCAACCGACAAACTTTCCGTGGCGATTCTACAACAGAAAATAAAAAAACTTTATATAAACATATGTCCCAAACGTCTTAGTTTTTAAACTTCCACAACAAAAATAAAAAAACTTTTTTTTACTTTTTAACACGCCGTAGTTCAAAAACTAAGACATTTAGGACATATGTTTATATAAAGTTTTTTCTCTTTTTGTTGTGGAATCGTTTGGTTAAGTTTGTCGGTTATGTTACTGGACACCCTGTATGTATGTAGGTAATTTGATTGAAATTGATGAAAACTTTGATGTCTATTGGTGCCTAAACGGTGAGGTTTATCGACTTTAATAAAGAGTACCTTATTTTTTAAGTTTTGGATTGTCCATAAAATGGCGCCCCAGCTTTGCGATATCTGTCAAAATAAAAAGTTATGATGTAAATAAATTTTAAGTTGTAGGTAAACTGCCCTCTGGCGGTATTTAAAAAGTACTTTTGTCTTAAAATTTTAGAATCAGCAAAGCTCGATTTGTGTGCCTAATATCAACTGGATTGGTTAAAAAATAAATGCAATATGGCAAAAAAACAAAACAAAAATTGAACTTTGACGGCTTGTAACTCGAAAAATTATATGAAGCTCTACCCTTATTTTGTCAAGCAGAATCACCCCTTAAGTTTCGTGATGGATTTTTGAATCACCCTGTATTTTTTTAAAATATGCAATTAATATTCAGGAGTTCCTGAGTACAATGTCCCAAGTTTAGAACCACTAGTCATGAAAGACTTTTTTGCTGAAGAAGCGGCTGGTATGAAAATTATCGTCTCAAATGTCAGTGCATGGGGGTGCAGTGACTTTTTCGTCAGGGATCTTAAGTAAGATAAAAAAAACAATATATGTGTATTGCCTGTGTGTATAAAATTAAACATTTTTAGTGTAGATCTAGATACCCTACAATTTGCAGTAGATGTGGATATTCCAAGGCTGCAAATAGAGGCACATTATCACATGGATGGTAAATTATTACTGGTACAAGTGAAAGGGGATGGTAACTTGAAACTAACATAAGTAAGTAACATATACTTATATATAGAGATAGAGAAGAAGTAAAAACCATTATTTTTCGAAAGTACGTGGTATACGAATAAGAAAGCTTTTTGCTGATTGCAGTTTTAGGTTTTTGGGTCGATAAAAAGTGGACACAATGTATATAAAAAGTAAACAGCTTTACTACTCTTTACAGACTACATTTGACAACACCTAACGCGTAGCTAAAATTTTCATTGTTTTTGTTAAGTAAGGCATGGGACTTGCCAAATTTATACCGATTTTTTTTTTTCACCCTTTCGGGGTCATCCCACCCAGGTCCGACGACCGCCCCCTAGGTGGTGCACTGCAGCCTGAAGGCTTATTGTACCTTGACCCCTACTCCTTCTCATTCAC
Source organism: Listronotus bonariensis (assembly GCA_014170235.1). NCBI lineage: Eukaryota > Metazoa > Arthropoda > Insecta > Coleoptera > Curculionidae > Listronotus > Listronotus bonariensis. The sequence goes on from JACEGR010005118.1 coordinate 14,132, forward strand.
ACACCATTCATTCCATAACTTGGATGGTTGTTGCTCGGTCCGCTTCCCCGAGCAGAAACACCGCGTGCCGCTGCCCAAAACACCGCTGTCGCCGGACACCCATCCAAATTATGGGCGCGCATTCCACTGCTTAACTCCGGAGATCGACGCTCGCCGATACAACCGAAGCCGCCACAAGCGCGCCGATTGCTATTTGCCTAAACTGGAACCCTTTGGTAAAAATATTTTTTTTTATTTGCGAAAAAGTAATTTATGTAACAAATGCTTAAAGTGATACTTTTTTACGAATGGAAAGTTTGACAGCACGAGCCATTAAGCGAGTGCGGCAATCCCATGAGGCATGTGTTACATACTATATTTTTTCCACGACCATATAAATTCCCAAAATACCATTTAATACATGTTTTATTCTATCTAAACTTATTATTAATTTAATTTTAATTTTGCAGCACAGCCATTCTATTGCAACAAAAAATCAAAGCCTCCTTATTTTTTAAGAGACAATTATCCTCTTCATAACTATGCATTTATTATTTAATTTAAGAAAATTGTACATACTTACTTTTTGTAGAAATAATACTAAAACAGTATAAATTCCTTTTTAATTTCTTGGTCAGCAAAATTTATTATTCCAATTAATTTTCAATAATTCGTATTAAATTTATTTGCAAACTGTCAAATTTTAAAACTAGTGACCCATGAACTAAAAGAAATAATGACGAAATCAAGGGTAACTTGACCGTTTGGTTCAGTTGATGTGAATGAGAATCAAATGCTAATTGACTAGTCAAATAATATTTGCCTAGGCAATTAGCATTTAGAAATAAAATTACACTGTTTGCCCAGGTAGAAAGAATAAGCCTAGACAGAAGCCATTTTCCTAAAATTACCATTTGACTGCGACATATACAATTTTTAACAGCCGGAGATTTTTTTTTATCAAAGCCTTTCTTTAGAGGCCAATAGTTTCTAGTATAAAATGCATTTTTGATGTGGATCCTATGTCTCAGTTTTAAGATAAAATAATTTGAAAATCTTGGCTATACCCATGGCAATTCTATACAGGGTGCTCATTTAAAAACTTTCCACTCAAGTTATCTTCGAAACGAGACAGATTTGAGAAAATCGCCAAAACACGTCAAGATATTTATTGAGGGGGAACGTTTTACAAAAATTGGACGGCGCCCCTTTGACTCCTTAACCACCAGGGCCATCACCACAAAATTCTTAAATGAGAAGGTGGGTCGACTGATACATCATTTTAAAGCTCCTGACGAGTACTTTATAACCCTAGAATATGAAGTCAATATCTTCACCTATTACAAAATGGCGGTACTTTAAAATTACCTGATTTGAATGGCCATATTTCCGAAACTAATAAAGTTATATGTACCTAATGTGGTGTTTTCTTAAAGCTCTTTTAAAGGTCTTTTAATGGTGATACTGGTAGTAATATACAGGGTAGAAGAAAAAAGTACATATTTTTTTATTTAAGAACCCTGTATTTTATTTTACCATTAAAAAGATCTTTAAATGAGCTTTAAGAACATACCACATTAAGTACATCTAACTTTATTATTTTCGGAAATATGACCATCCAAATCAGGTATTTTTAAAGTACCGCCATTTTGTAATAGGTGAAGATATTGACTTCATATTCTAGGGTTATAAAGTACTCGTCAGGAGCTTTAAAATGATGTATCACTCGACCAACCTTCTCATTTAAGAATTTTGGGGTGGTGGCCCTGATGGTTAAGGGGTTAAATGGGCGCCGTCCAATTTTTTGTAAAAACGTTCCCCCTCAATAAATATTTTGACGTGTTTCGGCGATTTTCTCAAATCCGTCTCGTTTCGAAGATAACTTGAGTGGAAAGTTTTTAAATGAACACCGGAAATAACTGAAACTTTTGATTTTTAATTGGGACACCCTGTATATTTTTGTTTTTTAAATTCTCCAGATCGTTTTTAGTCGAAATACAATATTTTTAAAACAAATTTTGGTCAAATCCTATTTTTAAATTAAATTTTTATTTTTCATCTAGAGTTCCATGATCATTTTAAAATCACTCCTCATACTTTACTTATTTTCTTTTATTTACTTATATACCCAGACTCTGTTAAATACATTTTCTGGTTTTCAACAATTTACCAATTCTTTCTCTATTTTAGCTGACGTAAGTGCCAGAGCAGAATTACAAGGTGAACTTAGTGATAGGGATGGTGAACAGTTTTTACATTTCAATGATATTAAACTGAAAGTTCATGTTGGAGGTGGAACCGTACGATTGGAAAATCTGTTTAATGGAGATAAAGTTTTGTGTAAGTTATTTACTAAATCATTTAGTTTTAATGGCACACTTTTTCAGTTTATTTACTTTGGTAAATTATATTTGTATTGTATATTGTTATTAACAAAATAAGAAAAAAGTGTTTAGTTTTGTGTTAATATTGTTCCGACCCACCTCGTATAAAAACACTTGTCTTCGTTTTTATACCTTTATTAACAATGGAACGTAACTATCCTGTATAACAGTTTTTTCCGGCCATGTACATTTAATTTACTGGCATTGCCAACAATCTTTAATGGCAAGGCATTGGCAAAAAGGTATTAAAAAGACACGAAAGTGGGCAACTGGCCGTTATTGGGCCACGTGTGGCAGATAATGTGATGGCATCCGTCATTAATAAGTTATGCCGAAAAAATGCGTTTAGGATGACGGCATCCCTCATTAATAAGTTATTGGTAAAAAGATAACAAAAATACACGAAAGTGGGCAATTGGTATTATTGGGCCACGTGTTGCAGATACTGTGATGGTATTTATCATTAAATAAGTATTGCAAGTTTTATAAGTAGAATGTCCCAAAATTTAAATAACATATTTAGAATTTTGTAATCGAAAAAAATGAGAAAATAAAGGGAGGAAAACTTTATCATTAAAAAATTACATATTATAAATTTTTATACAGTAACAATAAACCAAAATTAAAAGTATGTAATAAAATTAAAAAAAAAAAAGATAGTAAATCAAAAAAAAAACACTTTAAAATAGTACGTATTCAAGGGACACTTACACTCAATTTTCAGATCCAAAACATAGAGAGAAATATTTTAAAGGAGTTAAATGTCCAAAAAAAAAACTATTAAATATATATAATATTTTTTAATAACACGTCTTAAAAACTTTTAATAGGGCAACTCCCTAATTTCATATTTTAAAATAACTACAAACTTAAAAGGTTTTAAACAAAATTTTTACAGCTCCTAACAGTCTACTTGAATAACTCGCCTTCTCGACTAGCCATCACCAATTAATCACACAACACACACTAATTAGGTAATGAATACACCCAATTATGTCTATTAAAAACTTCTTTTTAGAAGAGAAACTAAAAATCTAGAAGACCACGTAGAAAACTACAAAAGCAATTTTTCTTCATCTGTCAAAATCATCAAATTTTGTATTTCGGCTAAGCGGGAAATTTGAATTTGTCACCTTCCGTCAATTAACCTACCTAATTTTACCATCATTTTATTTTTACTTTCTCAATAATACATAATAAACATTTTTTTGACCTAATTTTTATTTGCATGATTTGTAACAATAAAATGTTATGAAAAGGCCATTTCCTTTAAATTATGTAAAAAAACATAAAATAATGTTGTTTAGCTGCCATTATAAATAAAACAAAGGCATGCTTTATTTAATCAGGATTAGTATGCCGCCATTTTTGTATGCTTGCCGACAATTCACCTGCATGTAAAATTTATTGGCAATTGAGTGTTTATTTAGGGTTGACTTTTTAATGCGTATTAGATGTTGGCATAATATTGCCACCAATTGCCAATGTTTTACCATCAATGCCAATATGAAAAATATATATTGCCGGTAAATAGTGTTTCCCGGGATGGTTACAACAACGACAAAATCGTCACTTGTCAATGTCTCGAAGTTTACAGTACAAAAGTCGAATCTATACTAATCAAATCAAAGGTTTCCGTCGCCCTTTTTATAGTGTGGTGAAAGAGTAAAGAATGATCTAGAATTTTGGAGAAATATCGCGAAAACTCCATAGTACAGGATGGCATAATTCGGGCGTTTTCGGAAACCTTCGAAACTTATGAAAGAACTTGGAAAATCTAAGGTTAATTATTCAAATAAATTATCAGACTAAATTAAAAGGTCCTAACTTTATACAATTCTATAAACTAAAAACACTTATTTTTAATGTCCGTAACAATATAATAATGACATATAAAAAAAAATTTAAAACAAAAAATATAAAAGAGGAAGCAATTTCCAATAAAAAAGTCCCAACTCTCAGAACTCTATACTCATGGTTTATAATTTTTTAACGCTAAAAGTGGGTTTCCGCAAGGTCGTAACGGCATTGTTTAAAAAGCCGGTATGTCACTTAAAACAATTTTTTCATAGTAATAAAGAAGAAATTAAATATTTAGAAAAGTTATGGCGTAATCTAGACCCTTGAACGAAAGAAACCTTATTAAAAAAATTGTGTTGAATTTTTAAAAGTTACCCCATTGGTAAATACCTAGTTTTTCCCAATCTTTCTTTTTATCTTTGGACAATCCACGAAGGCTGAAAGCCTAAATATTAACGTACCGTGGGTGTCTTAAGCAGGGTAAGAGGAAGTTTGTTAACATGGGACTTAAAAACTTGAAGATTTGGGGGAAGGAAAGACCTCCGCTGGCAGTAGGTTCCACAGTCTAGAAACTCTAGGGATAAAAGAACGAATGAAATGGGAAGTTCGGGGCCTATCCAATTGAACTGTATAGGGATGCATACGCGCGGCACCACGAGTTTCTCTGTTGGGAGCTGCAAGAGGGAGGGACTATACAGGATAATTCGTCGGAGCAGAAGTAGTAAAAGTATCTATAAAAGAGCGATAGATCTCCCACAGCTCGACGATGGGCAAGAGAAGGAAGTCTTTGAGTAAGTAAAGGATCATTAATAAGACGAACAGATCTTCTTTGAATGGCATCAAGAATGCTGAGGGTTGTAGGCAATGCCATTCCGCAGACATGAGAACAATATTCCAGAGAGGGTCGAATTTGGGACACATACAAAGTGTATAAATTGAAAGGAGAAAAATACTTTTTGGCTCGAAAAAGAAATCCATAATAAATTGATCCAGAAACGTTTCGCTTTGTGAAGCTCTTCTTATAAGTAATTAATAAAATTATGCAAACATTTTTTAGGTTTATTATTTTGTTAATTAAATAGTTTTTAAGTTAACATAATTTAAACAATTTTTTTAAATTTAAAAAATCTAAATAACAAAATAATAAACTTAATTTTTTTGCATAACTTTATAAAGTCCCTGAGTAAGAAGAGCTTCACGAAGCAGAAAATTTTATACCGAAATTTACAATAACAAAGGTTAGTTAAATACCAAAGCGGTAACTTTTCAGGTTTTTTAGTTCAAGTGTTTAGATTACGCCATCATTTTTTCAAATTTTTAAATTGTTATTTAACACTTAAAAAAAAAATAAGTGATTTACCAGCTTTTTAGATGGCATGTCTATGCCGTAACGAACTTGCGCGGCCCCATTTTTAGCATTAAAAAAATATACAGGGTATTCATTTGAAAACTTTCCACTCAAGTTATCTTCGAAACGAGACAGATTTGAGAAAATCGCCGAAACACGTCAAGATATTTATTGAGGGGAACGTTTTACAAAAATTGGACGGCGCCCTTTAACCCCTTAATCACTAGGGCCACCACCCCAAAATTCTTAAATGAGAAGGCGGGTCGAGGTGATACATCATTCTGACGAGTACTTTATAACCCTAGAATATGAAGTCAATATCTTCACCTATTACAAAATGGCGGTACTTTAAATTTACCTAAATACCTGATTTGGATGGCCATATTTCCGAAACTAATAAAGTTAGATGTACTTAATGTGGTATTTTCTTAAAGATCTGTTTAATGGTAAAATAATATACAGGGTTCTTAAATAAAAAAATATGTACTTTTTCTTCTACCCTGTATATTACTACCAGTATCACCATTAAAAGACCTTTAAAAGAGCTTTAAGAAAACACCACATTAGGTACATCTAACTTTATTAGTTTCGGAAATATGGCCATCAAAATCAGGTATTTAGGTAATTTTTAAAGTACCGCCGTTTTGTAATAGGTGAAGATATTGACTTCATATTCTAGGGTTATAAAGTACTCGTCAGAATGATGTATCACTCGACCCGCCTTCTCATTTAAGAATTTTGGGGTGGTGGCCCTGGTGGTTAAGGGTTAAAGGGGCGCCATCCAATTTTTGTAAAAACGTTCCCCTCAATAAATATCTTGACGTGTTTCGGCGATTTTCTCAAATCTGTCTCGTTTCGAAGATAACTTGAGTGGAAAGTTTTTAAATGAACACCCTGTATATAAAAAATGGAAATAAAGTTCGGGGAGATGAGACTTTTTTGGAAATTTTTATCTGAGGAATTTTTTTCTCCTTTTATGTTATTATTTTAAAAGTTAAACAAACACCTTTTTTTTTATTTTGTATCGCAATTATTTATGTGCTAACAAGCCCTTAAAAAAATTCTAGACGTCATTCCAAATCGAACGAGCTATAGCACATATTTTAATAAGCTTTATTTATATTTAAGACGTTTTTGAGATTGTTGACTTAGATTATATAAAAATATGTTTTTCTACGCCACTGGTAGCACACTTTTCTTTAAAATTATTTAGTTGAATTGAAATGCCTGTTTATGTATAGTGGCTGCAGGGCCGTTCCTAGGATATCTGGCGCCGTCGTGCAAAAAATTATTTGCTGCCCTTGAAACAAAAAACAATATATTTAAGGTTTAAAAAATGTTAAAATGAAAAAAAAGGTCCTCACCTCACTTCCTTAAATTTTTCTACCTTATACTCTTTACTGTTTTATTCTTCTTTCCCCTATTTTTATCCCCACTTCTCAATTGCTCTCTTTTCCGATTTTCAAAACTTTTGATTCCTCCCTGCCGTTCGCCCTTTCCTTCATACTTTCCGCTATTTATTTTACATTTTTCCGCCCTACAGCTTTGCGCCCTGGTGCCTTGCACCACCCGCTAGGCACGGCTCTGAGTGGCTGTGTACTAAATTTAATGATAATATGTGGAGTGGTATTACAGAGATTGAAATATTGTTCTCATATCTGGGGCATGGCTTCCCCACAACCATAAGCATTTTTGATTCTATTCAAAGAAGAGCTATTTGTCTCATTAATGATCCTTCACTTACAGAAAGGCTTTACTCTCTTGCCCATCGTCGGGCTGTGGCGGATTTATCGCTTTTTATAGGTACTTCCATGGCTTCTGCTCTGAGGAATTGTCCAGTATAATTCCTCCACTCACGGTTCCCAACAGAGAAACTCGTGGTGCCACGCGTATGCATCCCTATACGGTCCAACTGGACAGGCCCCGAACTTTCCACTTTGTTCGTTCTTTTATCCCTAGAGTTTCTAGAATGTGGAACCTGCTGCCAGCGGAGGTCTCTCCGTCGTCCCCCAAATCTTCAAGTATTTAAGTCCCTGTGTCAACAAACTCCCTCTTACCTCGCTCAAGACACCCACGGTACGTTAGTATTTAGGCTTTTATTTAGCCTTCGTGGATTGTCCAAGAGATAAAAAGAATATTTTTTTAGCTTTATCACCTTTAGACTCAAAAGTTATAACATTTAGGACATAGATTAATTTTTTATAGTTTTTAAACATATGACGTGTACATCCATTTTGTATGGCTGACGTATGAAATATAATTATCTTTAAAAGATCCAACACGATGTATCCTATGGCTCCGACCCCCATAGGGCGTCGTGCGGAAGGCCATCCATATCGAAGATCACTCTCGCGTCCACTCGGTCAGTGATCTTTGGCCAAATTCATTTGCCTCAGTAGACAGAAGGGATCCAAGGACAACAGATTTCTGCATCTTCATCACCAGTTGTTCGGGTGTATTTTCACATGCTGGAATGTACCTCATTTCCCTTAATATGTTATTCTTTATGCCTCCCAAAACGCCAATTACACGGTATACTCCGGATAGAGCCTCCGAAGTTCGCCAAGATCTTGATATTTGGCTCGTTTCTCCCAGTTCTTTTATATCGATGTTAGTTTCCGCTGGGGCGGAGAACTCTATTACATACATGGTGTGGTATGTCTTATCAAGGAGAACGATGTCGGGTTTATTCGCTTGAATTTGATGCGTTGTTGGGAACGCGTAGTTCCAGTATATGCGACAGTTGTCCTTTTCCACTACTGCCCTCAATGTCTCCGGGAGCAAACGGCAGTATTGCTGTTTCATCGATGCCATAGTTAAGCCTCAGGTGATAGTAAAGTACCCGAAGAGCGTCATTATGCCGATGGATGTAGCTATTGACAGCATGCACTGGACAAGCTGACAATAAATGCATAAGGGTTTCGGGTTGCTGTCGACAGGCCTCGACATGCGGTGTCAAGAACGTTGGAAAATAATAATTAAAATAATATATTATTATTATTATTATTATTATTGGAAAATAATAATAATAAATATTATTATTTGAACTTTTCTTAAGATCACCTAATGATTTACATCCTTAAAAAACAGCATCTTATTTTAAAACACCCTGTATTGTTGATAAACTTATTGTTTTTTTTAGTGTCTATGATCAACGACGTGGTAAACAGAAATCTGGATGTATTTTTGAAAGAGTTGATGCCAGTTATAGAAAAGGCCTTATCAAACGTTTTTCTTGAAGCTGGTAACGGAATAGTTGGATCGTTTTCTTACAATCAACTCTTTCCGCAGTAATATGAAGATATTGTGAAAACCTACTTTAAAAATGAGTATAGTTCCGTGATTAATAATAATAATTATTATTAGAAACAGGTATATTTTTAAAGACGAAATTATAGGAATGCTCGAATACTAACTTAGAATAATTTCTTAGTTACTAATTTATCTTTAACTTTTGAGATACTGTATTTTGTTAGGTATTTTTGGCACTTCCTTTTGTTTCTTACTTCAAATTCCTTTATAATTTTTGTTAGAATAATTAAGATCTACCTACTTAAAATTGCATTTTTATAGAATGTATTTTTCTTTTTAAATTGTTATATATGGTCTTTATATGTTATGCTTTCTATATACTATAATAATATAAATATTATTGATACATAAGTTTAAGTAGACAGCTGTGTTTAATAAAAATCCGCATTTTAAATAATATTCTATTTATAATTTAGTTATTTTATATTGAGAAAATTACCTAGTTAGTTTATAATCAAGGTTATTTTTAAATCAATAAAAAACTTTTTGGGTTCGGGTGTTTTTCTCAATTTAAAGTACCCAAGTATTACAATTTTAAGTGTTAGTGTTTGTATTATTGTAACTATCAACTATTAAATAAATAACCCATTCTTATGTGTGTAACTTGTTCTTAAAGTCAGCCATAAGCCTCGTTTTCACGGTGTTAGTGCTCTTGTAAAAGTACTCTCATGATAGTAACCTCGATAGTTCTATTATGAAATTGAGGTGTCCACACGTATAAGAACTATCACGATAAAAACCAATGTATTAATAATAATAAATTATTAATTATTATTAATATCAATATAAAAAGTCCTGAGAATTGCAGCAGAATTTCTACAGCATGGTCCCTCTTTGCTCTGTTTTTTAAATCGGGAGAACTTTTGGTAATTTTCTAGAAACCTGCTGCAACTCCGATTTTAACGAAATTTGGTATACGGGGTTTTTGGGACGCTGATCACGAATCTGAAAGAATTTTTTGGCGGAAACGTTTCGTTCTTGAGATATTCATCATCAGACTTGAAATTTAAACTAATCCTATTTTTACAATATTCCCCCTTCTTTTGCTCACAATTCTTGATTTAAAGCTAAAGTGGCACACAATATTTGATTTTCACCTTTTAAAACCCCGTTTTTTACGTATTTTGCATTATTTTTCATTAAATTGCAGAGCTATACTTTGAATCATTTCAATCCCAGTGTGCCATAAAGCCCTATGTGTATGTATGGTTGCCGCATTATCAAAGAAAAGCCACGCAATTTAATGCAAAAATAATGTTAAAAACGTAGAAAAACGGGGTTTTAAAAGGTGAAAATCAAATATTTTGTGACACTTTAGCTTTAAAGCAAGAATTGTGTACAAAATGAAGGGGGAATATAGTGAAAATAAGCTTAGTTCAAATTTGAACTTTGATGATGAATATCTCGAGAACAGAACGTTTTCGCCAAAAAAATTCTTTCAGATTCGTGATCAGCGCCCCAAAAACCCCCGTATGCCAAATTTTGTCAAAATCGGAATTGCCGCATGTTTCTAAAAATTACCGAACTTTTTCCCATAAACATGAAACCTTTCATATTCTTTAAAAAATGTATTTTGTCAAATTGCCTACGGCTTATTCTAACTTTCTTTGCATTTTCTACAATTATTTGTAACATATTTATTGTAAAAATCACGTACCATGTGCAATTCGTAAAGAAACGACAACTTTTATCATGAAAGTTACGTCGAACTATCTAGGTAAGCGAGGAAGTGTGAAACTACTATCACGACAGCATGATAGCTACTATAGGGTTACATCATGATGATAGTTCGCGATAGTTCATGTGACAGTTACTATCATGATAGCAACTATCGCGAAAACTATCACCGTCAAAACGAGGCTATAGTATTAATAACAAAAAGTATTACATTTTTTTGAAGGTCAGTAATCAGACTTTACTAGGTATGTTTCTTGATCGAAAATGGACATATTTTTTTTTCCAGGGAGCCGTCTGCATGTCCGGTGGCACTGCAGCTTGAAGGCTTATTGTACCAAACTCCTGTTTTATTGTACCCATTCCAGTACCCTAGTTCCTTGAAGAAGGCGGTATAGGTCTGCTGGGTGCGTACCATATGTTTCCGGGGGCACTCTAATATCCCCGAAGATTGCCTGTCTTTTGTGATCCACATAATCTTCAGTCCAGAGCCGTGGCAAAATACAAACACCGGCATCCCGTACCCTTCGTCCGCGGTCTCAGGACGCCGTAAACAAATTCTTTCCTATAATGCGGATAGTTTGTTTGGGACCGGGTCCGTTTACCCTTAACTGACTTGCGCACAAACCGGTTTGTTCGCCCATGAAATGTAACTTTTGTTTCGCGCAGGTTTTAACATCGGCAATCCATCGAGATCAGTGAATCCGACGGAGTGTTCTTACGTTAATATTAGTATTAGGCATGCCCCACTGTGTGTATGACCATTTATAATTTATGCATAGTTAAAAAATAACTATTTCTACTCCAAACCATCATAATTTTTTTTTATAATAATTTAAAAAAAAATCAGGAAATCTAGCGATAGTGAATTTCCTACATGCTTTACTTACAATTTTACAAACCATATTAAGAGTGATTCTAACATTCCAATAATATAATATTATTACAAATACAATCAAAATTATGTAACCTTTCTTAATGAGCTTATACAGGGTGATCAAACTTAAGTCACTTATGCTAACTTCTTTATTATTGAAGATACGATGTCGGTTAAATAAGTAAAGTTGTAGCAAATTTTCTGCTAATTAACGTGCTGCTAACAAAAAAAAACCATTAAATATTGGGTTTATGATTTAATGCAATTTTTTTTTAATGGAACAGTCTATATATTATAACCTATGTCCTAAAAGTTTTGACACAAAACTCATTGTCTTTAATTTTAACAAAAACAAAAAAATATCATTTGCCTTTGAAAACAAAAGTTTATTTACTTTATTTACTGTCAGTTGAGATTTATTTATTTTGAAGTTTTCACTTTAAGATGTCGTATAAATTAGAAATAAGAAAAAGTATCCACAAGTTAGTTGGGCGGATACCCAAAGCTGAAATCTGTCGAATATTCCAGAATGAAAACATTTCACGCAGAACCATTTATAGAACAATAGCGGAGTGCGAGCAGGGAATACCATGTCTAAATCTCCCAAAAGTGGAAGACCACGTGCATTTACCGCACAGAGGTCAGAGAGATTGTTGAGAAGAGCAAAAACCAGATTGGAATATCAACCCAAATTTCTTCATTAAAAAAAAACCGATAAATATTGTGTGCCAAAACTTTTAGGACATACGTTATCATCGAAAGATCTATCAAAGAGCTTTAAAAAAGTCAACGTGATATATCCAATTTTTAATGGTTCAGGAAATATGGCCTTTCTTCGTAATTTTGTGGTAAACTACCATTTTATTAAAAAATTTCCTGTATATTGGACCCCCAATTAATGGATATTTTAAAGACCTTAAAGAATATATCACATTTAATATGTCTATCTCTTATAGTTTTGGAAATATGGCCATCCAAATGTAGAAAATAGTAGATTTAATGTCAATTTCAACCCAACTTAGGCACTCCGCACATGGGTCGCTGAAACAGCGACCAGACCGATATTAGACAACCTTACGACAGTATGTTCGCATATATTCGTGTTTGAAGTGGCGACAACAATATAGAGACGAGCATACGTTTAATGGTCAATTTTTACTATATTCTCAGCCAATGAAATCGGAGAGCGCCGATGTTCCCCGAACCCGACCACGACGGGGCAAAAACTATCCTTTTGGATTATCCTACCTGGTCAAAGAATGCCATAATAAAGCCCTCTAACACAAGTACCAACGCAAAAGCCTGAATCCTACCGAACAATATTTTACCGACAAAACATAAAATAATTTCCCTACCTGACCCATATATCATTTTTGCCGGCGTTGTACATTTAATTTACTGGCATTGCCAACACTCTTTAATGACAAGGCATTGGCAAAAGGTATCAAAAGACGCGAAAGTGGGCAATTGGCCGTTATTAGGCCACGTGTTGCAGATAAAGTGATGGCATCCGTCATTAATGATTTATGATGAAAAAATGTGTTTAGGATGATGGCATCCATCATAAATAAGTTATGCCAAAAAACGCATTTAGGATGATGGCATCCATCATTAATAAGTTATTGGCAAAAAAATGCGTTTAGGATAATGACGTTTATCATTAAATAAGTATTGCAAGTTTTATAAGTTGAATGTCCCAAAAGTTAATAACATATTTAGAATTTTGTAATCAAAAAAATGAGAAAAAAGGCAGGAAAACTTTATCAATAAAAAAATAACATGATATAAATTTTTATATCGTAACAATAAACCAAAAAAAAAAATACAAAGTATGTAATAAAATTAAAAAAAGATAGTAAATCAAAGGAAAACACTTTAAAATAGTAAGTATTTAAGGGACACTTACACTCAATTTTCAGATCCAAAACATAGGGAGAAATATTTTAAAGGAGTTAAATGTCAAAAAAAAAAAAAAAATATTAAATATATATATAATTTTTTTATTAACACGTCTTTAAAACTTTTAATAAGGCAACTCCCTGATTTCATATAATTTTTTTAGGTAACTACAAATTTAAAAGGTTTAAACAAAATGTTTACAGCTCCTAACAGTCTACCTGAATAACCCGCGTTCTTGACTAGCCATCACCAATTAATTACACAACACACACTAATTAGGTAATGAATACACTTAATTATGTCTACTAAAAACTATTTTCTTTAAAAAAAAACTAAAAAGCTAGAAAACCACGTAGAAAACAATTGCACAAAGCGGCCAAACAAAAGCAAGGTTGCCTCATCTGTCAAATTGTCAAATCTTGTATTTCGGCTAAGCGGGAAATTTGAATTTATCACCTTCGGTCGAAATCGTCGAAAAGAACCTAGCTAATTTTACCATCATTTTATTTTTATTCTCTCAAAAATACATAATAAACATTTTGTTTGACTTAATTTTTATTTGCATGATTTGTATCAATAAAATGTTAGGAAAAGGCCATTTTCTTTAAATTATGTAAAAAACATAAAATAATGTTGTTTAGCTGCCATTATAAATAAAACAGATCAAAAAAATTGCTTTAATGTTAGTTAAATACCAATGTTAATAATATGGTTTAAAAGTATGAATATGCGTTGAAGGTTTGCCCTCAAAAATTCAATATTTATTTGCCTGCAACAAAAACGCGTGCTTTATTTAATCAGGATTGGTATGCCGCCATTTTTGTATGCTTGCCGGCAATTCGCCTGCATGTAAAATTTATTGGCAATTAAGTGTTTATTTAGGGTTGACTTTTTAATGCGTATAAGATGTTGGCATAATATTGCCACCAATTGCCAATGCTTTACCATCAATGCCAATATGAAAAATGTACATTGCCGGCAAATAGTGTTTGCTGGGAACTTTACTAATTCAAACGACTTCGTATATCCAATAACAAGGAAGTTAGCAATAGTGCCGACTTAAGTTTGATCACCCTGTATAAAAACTTGCGTGCGTCAAAAAGTATGATATATTTACACCCAACCTGTTTCGGGTTTTTCCAGCGTTGGTAAAAACAAAACTCCAAAGTCTACCATCGACCGCATGATATATTTGATATTATTTTTTTATGGAACTTATTGGGTTCTTAATTTGCTTAGTGGAAAGGTAATCATTTTTTCTTCGATTGACGTTTATTGACATAATATTATGATAAACAAACTAAAAGCGCTTTTATTTAAATTAGGGAAATCCCACGCGGTGATTCCTGAAAATTTAATATAAATCGTTCTACTGACCCAACTGCTTTTTTCGTGACACTTTTAAAGTTTGTGGAAATGTTTATTTTTATTACTTTACGGTTCTTACAAATATTTCATCTAGAATTCTATATTTTTTGTTTTTTTATCTTTGGACAATCCACGCCTGAAATGCAATGAAAGCCTAAATACTAACGTACCGTGGGTGTCTTAAGCAGGGTAAGAGGAAGTTTGTTAACACGGGACTTAAAAACTTGAAGATTTTGGGGGAAGGAAAGACCTCCGCTGGCAGCAGGTTCCACAGTCTAGAAACTCTAGGGATAAAAGAACGAACGAAATGGGAAGTTCGGGGCCTGTCCAATTGAACTGTATGGGGATGCATACGCGCGGCACCACGAGTTTCTCTGTTGGGAACTGCAAGGGGAGGGACTATACTGGACAATTAGTCGGAGCAGAAGCCGTAAAAGTATCTATAGAAGAGCGATAGATCTCCCACAGCTCGACGATGGGCAAGAGAAGGAAGTCTTTGAGTAAGTAAAGGATCATTAATAAGACGAACAGCCCTTCTTTGAATGGCATCAAGAATGCTGAGGGTTGTAGGGGATGCCATTCCCCAGACATGAGAACAATATTCCAGAGAGGGTCGAATTTGGGATACATACAAAGTGTATAAATTGAAAGGAGTAGTATTAATTTATGGAATGTAACTGAAAACCCGACGCCAAAGGATCCAGTTACCATAGACACTATCAATATATTTTTTTACCTCATGGGTTTGCGGAACATTTCCTTTTAAAAATTAGGTTTTATAATTTTTATTAGCAATTTATTAATACCATAAACACCTATTTAAATAAGATTAATACAGGGTGGGCCATAACTGTACAAGCAGTTTCAATATCCAATAAAACAAACATTACAAATCTTAAACATATTTTATTGATATTATTTTAAACTACAAATAATGACAATTTTTATTACCTAAAAATTATACTTACTTACCTAATCCGAAGTTGCATATTTTAAAAACTTTTCGACAAGTTTCTCGCGGAATGGCGTTTATTTCCCGCACAATGTTTAGTTTAAGCAGGTCCCACGTGGTTGGATTATTTTCATAGACCCTTGATTTTTGGTAACCCCACAGAAAACAATTGGAGTAAGATTCAGGCTCCAAGGGGGCCACTGAATATCACTCCTTCGTGAGATCCTTCTAAAAACATTTTTTTAACAAATCTATGTATACTGTGGCAGGTGTCTCCATCTTGTTGAAACCAGCTGGTAGTATTATGTCCTTCAAATTGTTGAAGAGCTGGGACTAGGAATTTCTGTAACATCTCCTAATAGTTATCAGCTCTCACCGTAACGGCAACTCCTCTTTCATTTTCGAAAAAATATGGACCTATAATTTCACATGCTAATAGGTTTGTTCGCGGGTTCGATTCCGAACCGGTTCTGGGACTATTCGCATGCGCAGTGAAAAAGCAGCGTCCGCGGTTAGTAAAATCCTGAATTTTTAGTAACAGTTCTGTGTTCGCGGGTTACAATGGAATCAGTTTGTTACCGGTTCGTAACCTGATTAGCAGTGCTGGGATTTTTGTTGGAACTAAAAGTTTAGTTCGGAGTTTCATGTGCATTGTCGACATGGTCAGCTGTTTAGCTGAAATAGACCGTTGTATTACAGTTTATTTCTTTCTGCCACTTTTTATGCGGGTTAATATACCTGTTGAATATTTTTTTATATTTTTGTGATTCTGAGCGTATATAAACAAAGGATTTTTAATTGTATTCCCTATGAATGTATGTATGCAATAAAATAAATAAAGATTTAATTAAAAATATAGACGATATTACAAGATTTTAACATTTCTTGTTGTTTGAATTTTATCTTTAGTTAAATACACATATTTATGTTAAAAACGAGAGGAGGCATGGAATCCCCCGTCTTCCGCCAAGAGACCTCGAGTGGCTTTCGACAGTATAACAATTTACCTTTTTGTTTGAATTAATTTTTTTTATGTAGTATCCAATTTAACCATAAAAATCCTAACCAAAAGGCTAGGTTAGAATACATCCTCAGCTGTATGGAAAATCGTTCGCGGTAAATAATAAAAATTCCGAACTAATAAATAACTAGACATGCGCTTTAAAACAGTTCTAAACCAGTTCGGTTCTGGTTCAGAATCGGTTCATTACTAGACCCGCGAACAAAGCTAATATTGCAGTTTAGGTTCTGTCGGTAATTGTCACTAACCAAAATTGCCGATAAATGTTATTTTGCGAGCAATTTGTCGCCAAATTTTTGAAAATATGAAATTCCGGATTAAGAAAGTCAACAACGTGAGGGACGTCACTTGAAAAATATAATTTTTAGGTTATAAAAATATTCATTATTTCTAGTTTAAAATAATATGAATAAAATAGGTGTAAGCTTTGTGATCTTGGTTTAATTGCATATGACACTGCTGATACAGTTATGGTCCACCTTGTACCTAATTTTACAATTTTTACTAAAATAAGAGTTTTTCAAATTTTTCAGTTTTTTGAAAAGTTAAAGAGTCTGTATCTTGGGAACGAACTTTTTATTATATTTTCTGATTAAGAATCGACTCTTAAATTTTCTTAACAAAATTCTGTAACACCCTGTATATTTATTTATTGTCATCAATCATCATCGAGGTCATGTATACCAAACTTTTAATTTCCTGCCATTAGCTTTTTCAACTTATCTGTTATTATCCTAAAATTACTATTATTTACGTTCAATGAAAATCTTTTCAGTTTGATGAAAATGTTATAAGGTTATCAAATACAACACGGTAACATACTTTTGCAATCACATTTTTTTAACAGAAATTGATACCTGCGAAATAATGACAATAATGTATAGTGCATCCAATCTAACTTGTCCACATATTAAATCTCTATAACTTTTTATTTACTAACTTAAAAAAAATCAAAAACCAAGTTGTACAGTAACGTATGTCCTAAAAGTTTTGGCACACAATATTTATCGGTTTTTTTTTAATGAAGAATTTTATTTAAACACTAACTAGTTATCATAAATTACAACTCAATACTTAACTAAACTATACTATCGAATTATGTGGAGTGGCCCATTCTGCTCTACCAGACGCAAATCTTCTTCGAATGTCTCTCATGAGGTCCTGGACGGAATTCAGTTCAATTTCTCTTAATTTCTCGTAAATTCGCCGTCTTAATTGTTCCTCATCTTGTGCTTCCCAGCCTCCATGATAAACCTTTCTAGACAGTACAGCCCAAAAATCCTCTATTGGGCGAGCCTGCGGCAAGTTTGGAGGATTATCGTTTTTGGGAACAAAAGGTATGTGGTGTTGTCGAAGCCAGTTTTGGGTATCTCTTGAGTAATGGCATGATGCTAGGTCTGGCCAAAACATGATATCGTCATTAGCATGATGTTCGCGGACAAACTGAAGCAATTTGGAAAGGCAGTTATCAATATAGCTCTGACTATTCAAAGCTTCACCCTCACTCTTCCCACAAAAGGTCGGGATACACCCCTGTTAGAAATTGCGCACCAGACAAGGATTTTATCTGCAAATTTCGCTTTATGTTTGTATCTAACATTGTCAGGGCATTCCTCTACGTTGTCTCGTATAAAATCCATCGTT
The DNA here is from genome assembly GCA_014170235.1 of Listronotus bonariensis. Classification (NCBI taxonomy): domain Eukaryota; kingdom Metazoa; phylum Arthropoda; class Insecta; order Coleoptera; family Curculionidae; genus Listronotus; species Listronotus bonariensis. The sequence continues at coordinate 32,390 of JACEGR010005118.1, forward strand.
TCCCTTCATTTCAGAATTACTCAAAGTGAAATACTTTTCGTCATCTAAAATAATGATTTTTTCATTGGCAAAATGTACCCGCCTCAGTTGACGACAACATCTTGGTATACGAAGAAGCTGCGCTTGAGAGTATTTGGGGCACTTACGTCTCTTTCGATATTTAAGACCATTCCTCCTCAATTCCAACGATATCGTACTCTTAGAAGATCTGTATTGCCTAGCCAGTCTCCTCGTTGACATTCCAATCTGGTTTTTGCTCTTCTCACCAATCTCTCTGACCTCTGTGCGGTAAATGCACGTGGTCTTCCACTTTTGGGAGATTCAGACATGGTATTCCCTGCTCGCACTCCGCTATTGTTCTATAAATGGTTCTGCGTGAAATGTTTTCATTCTGGAATATTCGACAGATTTCAGCTTTGGGTATCCGCCCAACTAACTTGTAGATACTTTTTCTTATTTCTAATTTATACGACATCTTAAAGCGAAAACTTCAAAATAAATAAATCTCAACTGACAGTAAATAAAGTAAATAAACTTTTGGAATTGAGGAGGAATGGTCTTAAATATCGGAAGAGACGTAAGTGCCCCAAATACTCTCAAGCGCAGCTTCTTCGTATACCAAGATGTTGTCGTCAACTGAGGCGGGTACATTTTGCCAATGAAAAAATCATTATTTTAGATGACGAAAAGTATTTCACTTTGAGTAATTCTGAAATGAAGGGAAACGATGGATTTTATACGGACAACGTAGAGGAATGCCCTGACAATGTTAGATACAAACATAAAGCGAAATTTGCAGATAAAATCCTTGTCTGGTGCGCAATTTCTAACAAGGGTGTATCCCGACCTTTTGTGGGAAGAGTGAGGGTGAAGCTTTGAATAGTCAGAGCTATATTGATAACTGCCTTTCCAAATTGCTTCAGTTTGTCCGCGAACATCATGCTAATGACGATATCATGTTTTGGCCAGACCTAGCATCATGCCATTACTCAAGAGATACCCAAAACTGGCTTCGACAACACCACATACCTTTTGTTCCCAAAAACGATAATCCTCCAAACTTGCCGCAGGCTCGACCAATAGATGATTTTGGGCTGTACTGTCTAGAAAGGTTTATCATGGAGGCGGAAGCACAAGATGAGGAACAATTAACGGCGAATTTACGAGAAATTAAGAGAAATTGAACTGAATTCCGTCCAGGACCTCATGAGAGACATTCGAAGAAATTTGCGTCGATAGTATAGTTTAGTTAAGTATTGAGTTTTAATTTATGATAACTAGTTAGTGTTTACTTCATTAAAAAAAAACCGATAAATATTGTGTGCCAAAACTTTTAGGACATACGTTAATAACTACAAAAGTTTTTTATTTATAATTTTTATGCAAATTATGTGTAAAAATCAAAATGGTATTACATATTTGGTCACTGTTCTCTAAACTAGAACTAAAAAATAAATGCCCAAGCTTCCTGACAATGCAAATCATAAACAAGTAAAATCTATTGGGTATTTTACAAACACTTTTTATTCAGTAACTCGTTTAGGTATCTTCCAATGCACCTGACGTCACTAATTGGCTTGTTTTTAATATAAAAGCATAATTCAAATTATGGAAGATGTATATTAAAACATTGACGCGTTGCAGGAAGTACCATAATGGATAGTTTTAATTTTAGTTTTTTGTGTTGTGTACTAGTTGCTTGTTTTGCCTGTAATTTTAGCGCGAAGATTCGTAAGTAATGTTTAATTGGGTGCTTTTGAAACCTAATTATTTTGTAATTAGTAAAACTGACTTAAATATGTTCTTTTTTTTAAATATATACCGGGTGTTTCACGATTGTTTATAGTACCAAGTGTCTAATTTTATTCGTTTTTGTGATATTTGATTTTTTTTAAATGCAGGGTGCAATTAAATTAATTTTATTTTAACAATATAAACTCTTTAAACTTTAAAATTTCTTACAAGATTAGGAACTAGTCTGCCTGATCATACGTAGGTCATATCGAGATCATAGATTATACAGGGTGATCCAAAAATAATTTCAATTTTTTAGAAAGTCAAATTGCAATATATCTCTTATTTTAAATGGAACACCCTGTATTTTTACACCACATGATGAAAACCAAATGCTCTTTCAAATGGTGTATAGGTTGCCTATACCTATCTTTTATACTTTTTAGGTAAATTCCGTTTTAACATATTTTTATCCCAAATGTCTATTTAAATGTAAGTAGGCTGTGATATAGCTATGCCCATTTACTAAGCCGTTATTGCAAAATGTAAATTTGTTGGAAAAAAGCACAAAATTAAAAGATTTTGTATTATCTGCCACTATTTTTAAAATTCACAGAAAAAAATTATTAGTTGCTTATAATGCTAGTTCCAATAACACTTTTCAGTTGAATGTGATAATGATAAAACTTGTGTTTTTAAACAATCCTAATAACGCCTCTGGTCAGTTATCACGACATTCTGTGACCTATAACTCGTTTCTTTCATTATCCATAATCACTGTGTCAAATTTTTTAAAGCAACTATTAAGGTTATCAGATGGTTTCTCCTGGAACATTTTTCAGGATTAACTCTAGACTAAAGTAAACCATTTTTTCACATCCTACCAGTATTATATCATCTTGTTGTTGTAGAAAAAGGGTATTTATTTAAAATCATTGAAATTTCTTTTAAACTGACTAAAACACTAGTAATCAATAAATGGTCGTTGTTATTTTCTTAAGAAAATATTAATGGCTGCTATGTTACAGCCAACTTTAATTTAAATAAACATTTGGACTAAAAATTTGTAAAAACAGATTTTACTAAAAAGCATAAAAGATAGGTATAGGCAACTTATACACCATTTGAAAGAGCATTTAGTTTGTCATCATGTGGTGTAAAAAATAAAGGGTGTTCCATTTAAAATAAGAGAGATATGGCTATTTGATTTTCTGAAAAATTGAAATTATTTTTTGATCACCCTGTACAATATCTGATCTTGATTTGACCTACGTATGATATGGCAGACTTTTTCTAATCTTTTTACATATTTTAAAGTTTAAAGTGTTAAAAGTGTTAAAGTAAAATCAATTTAATTTCACCTCTTCATTTAAAAAAAAAATCAAATATCACAAAAACGAATAAAATTAGACAGTACTATAAACAAACTTGAGTTATTTTTTAAAGTAGAATCTAAAACCGTCATAAAATATAGGGTGTTTCATTTAAAAGAATATAACTTTGATACGTCACACTTTTTTGAGACACCCTGTATAGACTAAAATAATTTTATACTGTGGTCTTATCCGACCTGTATATGTTCCAGTATTTACTTTTTTAAAAACTCCATGGTTATTCAGCTACAGACCGTGTCGAATATGGTGGGCCACCCTGTATAATAAATGAGGACCCACACCAAATATACACTAGATGCTATTAGAGAAAAGAGAAACTGTTTGGTAAAGCATATTTTTATGGTGGAATTTGAGAAAAAAGTTGTATTTTGGTTAGGTTCTCTCAGTGAAAATCTAAGTTTTTAAAGGAAATGTCCTGTATGAGTTTTTTTGGGAATTTTTCAACAATTGCCAGTTGAAATTTTTACTCTACAATTTTTTTATGCAATACCTTTAGGTGTCTCTCATTTTGAGATAATAAGACCAGACTATTTACTTTAGCAATAAATTTTGGTAAAATTTACAAAAATATACGAGATTTAAGATTCAGCTAAAATTTTTCTGGAGAGAGAAGGGGATCCTTAAACAAAATAGCTTCCATATCTGGTTTTTAGATAACATAGGTTAAAACTTCTAGCTATGCCCTTGGCATTATTATACATTGTTTGACCTATAACTAGTACTTTTAAATTTTAATTTTCACTTTGGTATCAGTATAATTTAAAATGCAATTTTCCAGATCAGTTGCCTTTTTATTATAAGGGTATGAAATGAGAAGTTCGCAGGTTTTGGACTTGGAAAAAAAACTACTAAATGTTATGCCGACGTTTCGACCTTTATTGTGGTCTTTATCAAGTCTATTTTTGTATCAAGTAGTTTGTGTCATTCTCTCTAAACCTATGTTGTATAGTCCATAGATATTAAAATATATGGGAGCATCACAACACAACTAACTTAAATAATACGAACACAATGATTAAAATGTAGAAACACTATGATGAATTTATAAACATATAAATATATCGTTCTCGATGAAAATCACAGCGGGCACTTGTCGGGCAGTCATGGAGAACGATATATTTATATGTTTGTAATTTTGCTTATTGTTCGTAAAAATTCATCATAGTTTGTGTTTCTACATTTTAATCATTGTGTGCGTATTATTTAAGTTTGTTGTGTTGTGATGCTCCCATATATTTTAATATATCTATAGAGTATACAACATAGGTTTAGAGAGAATGACACAAACTACTTTTTGATACAAAAATAGACTTGATAAAGACCACAATAAAGGTCGAAACGTCGGCAACATTTTGAAGAAAAGTAGTTTTTTTTCCACGTCCAAAACCTGGGAACTTCTCATTATATGGATGCTAACTTTTACACAATGTCTTTTAAAAGGGTATATTTCTAAAGCTTTGCAAAAGATCTTTTAAATTCTGTTACACTTAACAAGGTGTTTAATAAAATCATATTATTTTTCTATAAATTTAAAAACACGATTGACAGTTCTTTTTGCGTTTTTAATCCTAAAATGGGTTAAATTGGTACTTCTTGCATCAGATGATATTTCCTTTATATCACACTACCAGAACAAGTCCCTTAAGTTTCTAGGTTAATCCCAGCGGGCCTATTCTCCAATCTTACTTCACAGTGTCGCATGCGTGATCAAAGTACCTAATGTCGCTTTAAAATCAGGTTTTTAAGCAATACTGGCCATTCTTTAAATTTTCTGATTCTTCTTCACATCAAAGACTTTTCCTTTTCTACAATCAATCCTATTTATAGTTTTGCTTACGATGCCGATGGTATCCTCCACTTTATTATCTGTTTGGAATACTATTCTCTGAGCCATATTTATAGGCTACTTCTTTAAGCTTTACAGTCTAATTTTCAAAAAAACAAAAAAAAAATTGAAGCATAAATAATAGCGGTAATTGATTTTTCTTAAAAGTAATTTCTAGCCGTTTTTTGAAAAATACCACCCTGTTACTTTATGTGGGGAGGGTGGGGTAAAATGATCCTCCTAAAAAATATTTGTAGAAATGTACCTAATACCTTTTTATATTATGTCTATGTTATGGGCAAGTTTCTTCTTCACATCAACGACATTCTTTCTTCCACAACCAATCCCATTCATAGTTATGCTGACGATAGTACCCTTCACTCCACTTTTCAGGTTCTCAAACCAATCTCTCAACCCTTGGAAAGCAAACGCAGGGCGATGCAGATATCTCTTTTACAGGATCTCAATTTGATATTGGATTGGGGCGCCAAAAATCTCGTTCAATTTAATGCATTCAAAACACCCATCATGTTCCTTGTCGCGAAAGAAATCATCAAACGCTCAACCTTTGCTTATGAGTGGCCAGGTTTTGCAGAGCGGGGACACATTTAACCTTATGGGCGTCACATTTGAGAATAACCTTAACTGGCATAAACACATTATATCTATAGCCACCGAGGCTTCAAATAAGCTTGGATTTCTTTTCCGAGCCAAAAGTATTTTTCTCCTTCCAACTTATACACTTTGTATGTATCCCAAATTCGACCCTCTCTGAAATACTGTTCTCATGTCTGAGGAATGGCATCCCTACAACCTTCAGTATTCTTAATGCCATTCAAAGAAGAGCTGTTCGTCTTATTAATGATCCATCACTTACTCAAAGACTTCCTTCTCTTGCCCATCGTCGAGCTGTGGGAGATCTATCGCTCTTCTATAGATACTTTTACGGCTTCTGCTCCGACGAATTATTCAGTATAGTCCCTCCTCTTGCAGCTCCCAACAGAGAAAGTCGTGGTGCCGCACGTATGCATCCCTATACGGTCTAATTGGACGGGCCCAGAACTTCCCGTTCGATCGTTCTTTTATCCCTAGAGTTTCTAGACTGTGGAACCTACTGCCAGCGGAGGTCTTTCCTTTCCCCCAAATCTTCAAGTTTTTAAGTCCCGTGTTAACAAACTTCCTCTTACTCCTGCTTAAGACACCCACGGTACGTTAGTAGGTATTTAGGCTTTCAGCCTTCGTGGATTGTCCAAAGATAAAAAAAGTAGAATTATATCTTTATGTAGCCTATTTTGAACGCACACATGGAGCTGATGCAGATATGTTTTTTAAAGGACCTTAATATTGTTCTAAGGCAGCAAAAACTCTTGTGGAAATAAAGGCCTCCAAAACACAATCATTTTCTTTGTAACTAAAAAGCCTTTTAATACTCATTCTTACTTATGAATGAGGTAAGATTTGGGGGAACCATAAAGAATTTAATTTGTGGACGTCACATTGGGGAATAACCTACAGTGGAAGTAACTTGCAGCGTCAATACAAGTAGAGTAGTGCCACACCTATGCTACCCTATACAGGCAAACTTAACCCTTACGTACTATAGAGTGCAGTTTTCAATCATTATTACTATAGGAGTCGTCAGGGACTCCTGCAAAGAAAACCTAAACAAAAAATAAATATGAAAAAATATTTTTAAATTGGTTTTATTTATTTATTGGCCTAAACCTAATGACATATCGGTAAAATAATAAAAAAAAATACTTACTTAAACCTTTATAAAACAATTTTGAATATTATAATTTTAAGATATCAATGGTTTATAAAGGCAAAATTTTAACATATTAAAAAAATAAATTCATGTATTTGTTTTTTCTAATGAATAAGGTGTCAAACAAATAAACAAAATGTGGAAAACATTTTCTTCCTTCACATATGAAAACGTGCAATGCAAAATTCCAGTCAATTTTTTTGAATATAGAAACTTTTTTTCTAGTTTCAAATCGTTTTCTTCTCCGACATAGATTGTTCGCTGTCTTTTTATGATTCGATAAAACGGCATGATCTTCCTCAAATTAGTCGATATCGCTGGCATCATCTACTTCTTTAAACCAATTTTCTAATGTACTTTCGTAATCTATTTCCCCAAATCTAACTTCTTTTAATAAAGATTACACCTGAGATATTTTATACACTTAAATAAACAAAAATAACACAAAAACAAAATGTATTAAACATTTTAAATTGTTACACTTACACTATATATGAGTCTCCAAGACTCCCCTAACACTTTAAGCGAAGATGTTAACCATGGAAACTACTTACACTAAACTGCCGATCCGGAAAAGATTGCGTAAACTTCTGCTGGGGAAAGGTACATGGAGGGTGGTAAGGATAAAACAAGCTAGTATTCAAAATATCTTTAAAAGAAAATCGTTATGAGTCTGAGAGACTCTAGTATAGTACTTAAGGGTTAAAAGGACCGGAAACATCCCACTAGACTATCTAAACTCTAGAAAAAAACTACCTATAAATATTTGCTTTTAGGAAAGAAAAAATAAGTATCAAAGCAGAGCTATTTATTTAATTAGAATTTAACTGTTTCTTCTTCACATCAACGACCTTCTCTCGTCCACAACTAATTCCATTCATAGTTTCGCCGACAATAATACCCTTCACTCCAGTTTTCAGGTTCCTAAACCCATTACTAAACCTGACTTGGAAAATAAACGCAGAGCGATGCAGATATCTCTTTCACAGGATCTTAATTTAATATTGGATTGGGGCGCTAAAAATCTCGTCCATTTTAATGCATCCAAAACATAATCATGTTCCTTGTCGCGAAAAGAGTCATCAAATACTAATCCTCTACTTATGAGCGGCCAAGTTTTACAGAGCAAAGACACCTTTAATCTTGTGGGCGTTACATTTGAAAGTAACCTTAACTGGCATAATCACATTGTATCTATAGCCACGGCAGCTTCAAAAAGCTTGGATTTCTCTTTCGAGCCAAAAAGTATTTTTCCCTTTCTAATTTATACACTTTGTATGTGTCCCAAATCCGACCTCCTTGGAATATTGTTCTCATATCTGGGGCATGGCGTCCCCCACGGCCCTAAGCATTCTTGATTCTATTCAAAGAAGAGCTATTCGTCTCATTAATGATCCTTCACTTACAGAAAGGCTTCTCTTTCTTGCACATCGTCGGGCTGTGGGGGATTTATCGCTTTTTATAGGTACATGGCTTCTGCTCTGAGGAATTGTCCAGTATAGTTCCTCCACTTGCGGTTCCCAACAGAGAAACTCGTGGTTCCGCGCGTATGCATCCCTATACGGTCCAACTGGAAAGGCCCCGAACTTCTCACTTTGTTCGTTCTTTTATCCCTAGAGTTTCTAGGTTGTGAAACCTGCTGCCCGCGGAGGTCTTTCCTTCCCCCCAAATCTTCAAGTATTTAAGTGCCGTGTTAACAAACTTCCTCTTAAGACACCCACGGTACGTTAGTATTTAGGCTTTTAGCCTTCGTGGTTTGTTGCAAAGATAAAAAAAAAAAACTGTGCTTAACCAAAAAAATCAATATAAGCAAAATTAAAAGTTTTTATATTAATGTTTGGTTATGTTTCTGATTCTCGTTTAGCTGACTACATCCATATTTGCCACAGAAGCGATCCCAGACTAGCAGCATGTATACGAAATTCCGTTGAAGCCATAAGACCGCAACTCAAAAAAGGAATTCCAGAACTCGGAGTCCCGGGATTAGAGCCTCTCCATCTGGATAAAATAGTTATTTTTGATGGAATTCAGAACCCAGATCTAAAATCACACTTGGAAAATATAGAAGTGACGGGGCTGGAAACTTTGAATTAACTAAATTAAAGTGAGTATATGTTTTGTTTTTGCAGTGGCTCTGGAGCCAAAGAAAAACCCAATTATAAAATATTTGTTTATAATATTCTTTTTATGTTTAGTTTAAGCAAGTACAAAAGGTACTTATTTCCAAAAACTAAAAGGCAAAACGAAACAACAATTATCTGTTTTATTTTAATCTCCTACATAAATACATTTTCAAACATTAGCCGTACACTTATTTAAATCAAAATCCATTATTTTTCTTTTTACAGAATCGATCTTGAAAGACTTACATTTAGGATCGGCGTTAAAATTCCATACCTACGGCTAGAAGGAGATTACAACATCAATGCTAGAATACTCGCAAGTCCTATCAAAGGAAAGGGAAAGTACCATGGAAACGCTAGTAAGTACTTTAGAAAAAAGTTTAAATTTATGACTGCACTAAAATTTACTTACCGTAGGAAAGTGCAATAAAAATTAACTAATATATATAATTTTTTTGGAATTATAAAATGCTAAATTTTATTTTATATAAAGTTTTTTGGTAGCTTCTATAGTGTCAGTGCCGTATTAACCATTGGGCTGACTAGGCTACAGCCTAGGGCGCCATGAAAAAAAATAGGCACCAGGCAGGGGATTTCTTTAAAAAGTTTAGGTCGGGTGGGGATTTTTGGTGACTAATTTTTTGTGAATAAGATGCTTTGGAATGAATAAAATAGGCGCGAAAAGGAGGGAATGACCTCACTCAAAATAGACGGAGGAAAGGACCTTTTTTTGTTGCTCTTCAAATTTTTTGGTGGAAAATAGGCGCTTCGTAAATTCTAGCCTAGGGCGCCTCAACCAGTTAATACGGCCCTGTATAGTGTTCAATATAAAGGATGGTCCAACTTAAACGCACGATGTTAATTGTACATAAAACAAAAAAGTTTTTAGAGAATTTTGGGGGTAATTACGCAAGCATCAAAATAATCAATAATTTTGCTTGAAAGAGTATTGCCTAAAAACTACTAAAGTTCATTTTCATATTTTGGCGAAGGAGCCCGACTCCGAAGGAGAAAGGCTCTTTCGCCAAAATGTAAAAATTAACGAGAGTAGTTTTTGAAGGCAATACACTTGAAAGCTAAATTATCTAATTACATTGATGCACGAGTGACCTATCCTGTATGCAAGGCATTGGCAAAAAGGTATCAAAAGACATCAAAATGGGCAATTGGCCGTTATTGGGCCACGTGTTGCAGAAAATGTAATGGCATCCATCATTAATAAGTTATGATGAAAAATGCGTTTAAGATGATCGCATCCATCAATAATAAGTTATGCTGAAAAAATTCAGGGAACTAAAATGTGCATAAATAATGCACATGCATAATGTGTGTTTATGTACAGGGTGTCCCATATAAAATTAAATACTATAATTTTGGAAAAACCATAAGAGATACAAGAAAAGTTAAATGCAGAAGTTGTTCAGTGAAATGTTTTTTTGGAAAAACCATAAGAAGAGATACAATAAAAACTAAAAAAATAAATTTCACTGAACAACTTCTGCATTAAACTTTTTCTTGTATCTCTTATGGTTTTTCCAAAATTCTAGTATTTAATTTAATATGGGACACCCTGTACATAATAACACATTATGCATGTGCATTGTTTATGCACATTTTAGTTCCTTGGACGGTAAAAAATGCATTTGTCATTAGAAAAAAATAATGTAATGCCATCATCTAAAAGGCATATTTTTTGCCAAAATCTTTTTAATGATGGATGCCATCATCGTAAATGCATTTTTTTCAGCATAACTTATTAATGATGGATGTCATCATCCTAAACGCATTTTTTCATCATAACTTATTAATGATGGATTCCATCACATTTTCTGCAACACGTGGCCTAATAACGGCCAATTGCCCATTTTGATGTCTTTTTGCCAATGCCTTGCCGGCAAAAATGTTATATGCGCTAACTATACCGCTTATAGAATTTGAGACCATGCACCAACTTTTATGAAGAATAAAATTTTCTGACAATGTGCAAATATAAAAGATTCTTAATTCTTGCATATCTAATAGACCAGACTGTAGAAAAACAATTTGCCTAAAACACCCACGGTACATTTGTATTTGGGCTTTTAACCTTCGTAGATTGATAAAAGATAAAAAAATAATTACTATATACGTAAAATAAATTATTCAAGCAGAATAACTGGCCATGCTTGTTTTTGTTTAATATAATCTATTTTTAATAACAGAAAAAATTTCATGGTTAATATCATTAAAATCAGATTTTGGTAAAGAGTTTAAATAAATTTAAGTGGTCTTGAGGGGGATATAAGGCAAAATAATTCAATTTATTCCTGCAATTTATGTAGACGTAAAACTTAAAAAAAAGCATTTAAAAAATTACAAAATAAAAAATAGATGAAAATAACATCTTTTGTCCCCGATATTCCTATTTGTTATATAACATTTTCTAATTAATACTTCTTTTAACCTTTGTCTTTAAAAAGTTTCCTTACGCCTAGAACTTATACCAGCTGAGAGAACTTTGGTATTTATTCAGTTACAAAGTGTACAATCTTTTAAATTAGATTTTTAAGTTATACTAGCCGACCGTGCCCACTTCGTTGCGTTAATTATATTTTTTTCTGAACTTTTTTCAATCACGACACCGGGCTTTTATATATTCCAGAAAGCTGGCTTTAGGATATTCGGGAAAGTTTAAGAATATTTTCTTTTTTCACACCTTATAAAGTTTAAATACTCGACAACAGATGGCGCTACAACACTTTTCTGAATGAAGTTCATATACTTGACAACAGATGGCGCCACTACACTTAATTTCCAGTAAATACGCCCTTTAGGTTAAAACGGAAACTTTCTTGTTCGAGGGGAATAAAGGGCTATCACACTATATAAGTCCCTTTATCGTATCGCACCTCTTTTTAAGGTTTACGCACATTTTATCAACTTAGTTTTATTATCATACTAGCTATGATTCCCGGCTTTGCTCGGCAGTTGATATGAGACCCAAATAACCCTTGTTCTGAATGAAGTTCAAATACTCGACAACAGATGGCGCCACTACACTTAATTTCCAAGTTGAAGGGTTGGAAGAGTCCTTATATCTTTAAAAATACGCCCTTTAGGGTAAAACGGGAACTTCTTGTTCGAGGGGGATAAAGGGCTATCACACTATATAAGTCCCTTTATCGTATCGTATCGTATCGAACTAATCCTATTTTCACTATATTTCCCAATCTTTTTGCACACAATTCGTTATTTTAAGCTAAAGTGAAATACAATATTTGATTTTCACTTTTTAAAACCCTGTTTTCTACGTATTTTACATTATTTTTGCATTAAATTGCATAGTTTCACTTTCAATCGTTTTTAGTTGGAGCAAGCTATGACGTCACCGTGTATACGCGGGTGCAGCATTTTTAAAGTGAACTTTCGCAATTAATAAAAGGTTTAAAATAGATAGAAAACGGGGTTTTAAAGGATGAAAATCAAATATTGTATGCCACTTTAGCCTTATATCAAGAAATGTGTGCAAAAAGAAGGAGAAATATAGTGAAAACAGGATTAGTTAAAATTTTAACTTTGATGATGTAAATTTCAAGAACGAAACGTTTCCGCCAAAAAATCAATTTAAGATTTCGGCGCTCCAAAAACCCCTGTATACCACAATTCGTCAAAATCGGAGTTGCCGCAGGTTTCTAGAATTATGACCTTTATTTAATTTTATCTTGACAACGGTGGCAGACTTGCCAACGAAACTTCGATTTTTAGTTTTCTTGTTACCTGCTTTTGAATTGTTTGTGTTTTGAAGTTTTTATAATTTTGTTTTTGAAAAAAGATCCTTATTGGCGTGTATCCAAATAAATACTTTCAGTTACATTTTTTGATATCTAAGGATGTAAAAATTTTAATTATGTTAATTTATTCTTAAACAACATAATTTGATATACTTTAATTATTTTTCATTTTTTTTTAGCCAAGATTGAGGGTCATGCCATTATTCAAGGAGCTGTAGAAAATAACAGAATGGTATTTACATCAGCAGAGTTTAAGGTTCTCATTGGTGATTTTAAAATTCATTTGGACGATCTTTTGGCGGTCAAAACCAAGTTTTAAGTAAGTTACCATACGACAAAATAAATAATATTCTATAATTTTTCCGCAGAATAAAACTATTCTACAGGGTGCACGGGAAAAAGTAAGTTCCCGGATGGAAAAAAACTCTTTAAAAAATGTCTGGAGACGGCAAGCAGACTAAAAACCAGTTACAAAGATGCCACAAGCGTCATTAAATATAAAGACGGCAATCAACTATCGCTGTCTAAAAGCGTCGTTTACATCGTGTGCGAGCAACAAAAAGGAGAATAATTGAAAGTGAGACAGAAGTGGTGACGCCGTGGCATCTTCTCTACTGGCGAGAACTTTAAGATATAAAAGATTACAAATAGAAATAATTCCCTACGGTCGTAATCAGTAGCGTATTTAATTAGCCGCCCTTTTCGAAAAAGTAAGTTCTATTAATTTTTGTGTAGTATAATTGTTTAAAAATAATTTTATTTGAGTAAAGTACAATTTTTAAATGAAGTTACTAAACAATAAAAATAAATAAGTAATGAACTTTGGACTGATAAGTAACAACATATTTTTAACATTAATCAATTTGAAAATATTTTCTTTCTGGCTGTGGTCCACGCAGAAACATCAATTATATCTTCATAATCAATTTCTTAGAGTAGAGCATTATCTAGATCTATCGTTGCCCATACTCTTCCGTCAATAACTTTTTATTCTTTTTAAAGTCAAAAAAATCGTTCACCTGAACAACTTGTAGCCGGTATACTCAAAAAATGCGCTTTTGAGCATTACAAAAAGGGCACATGAACATAAAAAGTTAATAATAATGAAGCGGTAATTTTTTTAAATAAAACGCCCTGAATGATATGCCACCAACTGGAGTTGTTTTAAGGAGCTTAAAAAAATAGCATATTTGATATATCTATATATCTTTAATAGTTTCTAAAATAAGGTAATTAACTTTGAATAATAAAGTGAATTTTGAAGTAAAATTAGTATCTCATGTCATATTTTTATTTCAGATAATGTGAATAATGGTACAGATAAATTCTGTGGTAAGATGGTAAAACCCGATATGTCACTTCTAGTAAAATGTTCAAGAGATCTTTAAGTTTGATGCATCCTGAAACATTACAATTTCAGTTTACTATTTAAATTTTGCAACTAACTATTTTCATTTTAATTGCAAAATTTAAATATTGTACTAAAATTGTGAATTTTCAGGACGCATCAAAGTTAAAAAGATCTTACCTAAACATTTTACTAAAAATAACAAACTGGGTTTTGCAATCTTACTACAGAATTTCTTCCTTTCACCACACTCACACCACAGTCTCCAACACAGACACCTTTTAAAATGGATTATCTTTACTTTTTTCGCCCCATAAATTCTGCCGCCTAGGTCTGGGCCTCACGGGCCTAGGCCTAAATCGATTACTGGACATAATAGTATTGTGACGTATAATTTTGAAATATACGTAGTGCCACTTTACGTCACTTGGACCAATGTACCATATGGAACTATCTTCTTGGGACAATGAGACCGGTGGACCATCAAAACTAACTTTGCATTTTTAAAAACCAACTTAACTTATTTGACTAACTAAATTTAGTACGGGCATACCCCCACTAGGGGTAGCCCGTACGAGGCTTAACTAAAACTTTAACTTTATACTTGGCTTCACTTTTACTACCTACTTCTTATCTAATATTTTTCTAATTTCTTTCTCCTCATTATTAGGACGATTTCTGTATATATACAAGGTGAACTTAGTATTTTGCTGACTTAGCACGTTGTTGACCCTGAATAAAATAATATGACCTAGAATCTGTTATTGTTTAGTGACAAAAACCTTGCACTATATTTTGGATTATTTGTTTTAATTTTTGGATGTGATTTCTTTAATGTCGAAATAAATAAATAAATATTAAAATTATTAAAACCCATATACCTCCTATACAGGGTATTCACAGTATACAAAAAAGGATGTTTCTTATTCTTAAACTTAAAAGACAACCTTTTGTTAAATACTACGTGTTTAATGTTTATATTTATCTCTTTTGTTGCGGTCTTTAGTCCATATTGACTCATCAAAGAGATTCACCGAAATAAAGATTTTTAGACATATTTTGAACTACCAGGTATTTGCCAATTTTATTTTCTTAGGACGTAGCTACCTGGAGGACTTAACTGTTCATCCACTTATTGCCACAGAGTGTGGTGTTTTTTAGAGGCATGTTTAAAGCTCTTTGATTTTTCATTGATTCGGTCTAGTGTGCAGTGCGCCTAAGGCCATCAAGAAAATTATAAATTAAATGCTAAATTATTTGTGTTTTTTTAGGTCAAGCAACAAATGAACTGTTAAACACGAACAGGGAGATTTGATTCAGATAGCCACGCCTTTTATCGAAAGAAAATGCTCCGAAATATTTTTGAAGTTAGCCAACCAAATTACTGCAAACCTTGACTACAACGAAGTATTTCCAGAATAAAAAGACCCATATCTTATAAGTATAGTATTGTTATGTGATTTCTTGTGTAAATAAAAAGTATTATTTTTTTATCCAGATACTTGCGATTCATTTATAAAGCTGCATCGTTCTTTGTTTATTTAGGGAAAAGTCTTTTTTGTTACAATAGATTTTACTTATTTTATGTTTATAATAGTACTGCTCCAGAAAAAAGGGTTAAAAGTATCAAAATACTTGATTTAGTAAAATTATTTAAATAAATACATTATAAAATGTAGGCTTTGACTTCAATACAAGTGGCGAGCGTTCAGCGGCAAATCTCTGGTATTGGCTACGAAGATTTGTATTAACCGTTAGGGGCCGGTACCGTTGTGTACTCTTTCCTAACGGCATATTCTATTCTATTCTATTTTTTTCTTGGTTTTGGTCCCTTCAGGTCCGATCACCACTCTCCCCTTCCGGACTATGCTTTTCAGGGCTTCGTCGTCGGAAAATCTGGATAATCGAGCTCGAAGCTCCCATAAATTCCAAAAGAAAACAAAAATAATTCTACAATCGATGCAATGCATAAATTGTCGGCTGTCAAACCAAGAACTGCTACTGGTGTTACGTATAACCTTCACTTTCACTATTGACAGTTCCCATGGCACGTCTATCTATTTCCCGCCATTTGAAAAAATACCTCGTGTTCACTACCAAACAGCATACCATCAGCTTATAGGAATCTTCGCTCACAGCGCTTAGCTTCAGAAGAAAGATGCCGTCAATTAAGCGTGAATCTTTCCTTGATCCCCGAAGGTAAAAACGTCCATACGGCACCTCCAACCGCCACCCCGGGAAGAACTTTATAGTCCTCTACGAACGTCCGCACTGTTCGGAGGTCAAACAAAGAGTCTCCTAACCGCATAACGCTCTCACACTTGCCGCTCTCCGCTTGACCCTTGGTATCCTAGCCGTAAGCCTTAACGTTTTGGAATCAGTTTACATATGTATCAGAAATTGCCGCTTATAATATTTGTTCGGTTTAAGCGGAAAGCGGCGCCGCTTTAACGCTCACGTAAGTTGCAGCTGCCTGACGAAATTGTTTTTATTTATGCTAACATAAGATCAGAGGCACCGATGTTGCTCACTGCTACCTACCTAGAGCATATATTATTTCTTAAAATAAAGTGTTTTAAGATGTAAATTTTAGGAAATTAAAATAATAATAATAATAATAAACTGAGCAAAAATTTCCGCAACTTTAATTCAAGGTTGCGCGGCATTCAGTACAGAAGGTGTTATGACATATTTAAAATTCATAATTAAATTGGTAAAATATTTATATAAGGAAGATTTTAGTAGGCCATTGTTTTTGTAGTAGTAGCATCCCATATAACATTTTTTGCCGGCGTTGTACGTTTAATTTACTGGCATTGCCAACACTCTTTAATGGCAAGGCATTGGCAAAAGGTATCAAAAAGACGCGAAAGTGGGCAATTGGCCGTTATTAGGCCACGTGTTGCAGATAAAGTGATGGCATCCGTCATTAATAAGTTATTGGCAAAAAAATGCGTTTAAGATGATGGCATCCATCATTAATAAGTTATTGGCAAAAAGATAACAAAAAGACACGAAAGTGGGCAAATGCAGATACTCCCAAGCAGCAAGCTGACGTCTTATTGACGAAAATTGTCGCATATACTTTTTTTTTATAAAGCTAAAATGATTCGATATTTTATTTGAAAATTAAAATAGGAAAAAACTCCTTACTGCATGCAATTTCCTTGCAATGCAAAGTACCATCTCTCGGAACACTGTCCAACTTGGAGATGCAGATTTTTACACTAGCCGAAGATATTTCTTTCAAAGCTAAGTGAGATCACCTACCGCAGACCGCTCTCGAATTATTTTTGTCTAATGGGTACGGTTTAGACGATAAAAAGCGAAGATATGTAGTAGTTTATTGTCCATTACGCCATCTATCGGTATGTCAAAAAAACTATTGAATATATATAATATTTTTATCAACACGTCTTTAAAGCTTCTAATAAAGTTTTAAACAAAATGTTTACAGCTCCTAACAGTCTACTTGAATATCTTGCCTTCTCGACTAGCCATCACCAATTAATCACAGAACACACACTTATTAGGTAATGAATACATTTAATTATGTCTAATTAAAAAGCTCTTTTCTTTAAAAGAAATTAAAAAGCTAGAAAACCACGTAGAAAACAAATGCACAAAGTGGTCACCTTCGGTCGAAATTAACGTAGCTAATTTTACCATCATTTTATTTTTATTCGCTCCAAAATACATAATAAACATTTATTATGTAAAAAACATAAAATAATGTTGTTTAGCTGCCATTATAAATAAAACAGATCAAAAAATTGCTTTAATGTTAGTTAAATACCAATGTTAATAATATGGTTTAGAAAGTATGAATATGCGTTGAAGGTTTGCCTTCAAAATCCAATATTTATTTGCCTGCAACAAAAACGCGTGCTTTATTTAATCAGGATTGGTATGCCGCCATTTTTGTATGCTTGCCGGCAATTCGCCTGCATGTATAATTTATTGGCAATTAAGTGTTTATTTAGGGTTGACTTTTTAATGCGTATAAGATGTTGGCATAATATTGCCACCAATTGCCAATGCTTTACCATCAATGCCAATATGAAAAATGTACATTGCCGGCAAATAGTGATTGCTGGGATAGTAATGGTAATATGAACTTAATAGATATGTCAACGATATTCCTTCGGGAGAAAATAAGAAATTTTCAAAAAAACTAAGTTGATGTCATATTCATAATATTATTATTAAAATTCCAGAATCTCTGTTTAAATTTTTTGACTTTGTTAGAATCTGTACCTACAGTAGGAAATGTAAAGTTTTTAAAAGGTCTACTATTTTTAAATCCATAAGAATTTGTCTTTATGAATACGGCATTTACTACTAATAATATTATAATCAGTTAGAAGACCGACGAATGTTATGTTTCTAAGCGTTTTAATTAAAAAAAAAAACAAAATTCGCTTCTAGGAAAACAAATATTTGGCGGCAATAGATGTTATTATCAAAATCAACACCATGTCGGTCTCGCCTAATTTTAATGTTGAACAAGGATCCTTGTTTACTTAAGAAATTAATTATATTTTAAGTTTTGCCAAAAACTCATATTTAAATAAATTTAAATAAATTCATATGTAAATATTTTTGCCTGCCTTAAGTTATATAATAGATGGAATGGTCATGGTCACCTATGTGTTAATAAGTCATATCTGTATACAGTTAAAGTTAAAAATCATGAAATTTTTGGTAACATTATAAAGTCAGTGGGGGACATACAACTTAAATATTTTGACAGCTCTACCACTTCTGGTTATACCGGAAGTTAATGCCAACGTCCTTATTTTAGATGGAACACCCTATATATTATTTATTTTTTAGATTCTGCGTAAAATTCTAAACATAATTTATGTATAATGTTCTATACCTAAGTCCAACCGTTTTTGACTTATTTTAAATTTTATGTCAACGAAATGACGTTTGCAACCCATTACATAACCATCAATTTCTTCTAAACAAAAGCCTTTAATATAAGTTGGGGTTGGGTTTCTCGTAGAGAAAGAACTACTTTAGCAGACTGTATTGATATTTTCACAATTAATAAATACAGAGTGGTCAAAAATAATCGTTAAAAATTATTACGACAAAAACCTTAAAAGTCATTTTTTTAATGGAAACCCCTATCTTTTTTACCTTATCCTATTAAGCATCAAAAATAAGGATAAGTTTGTATAAGGATGTCTATTTCAAAAATTTATAGTTTTCGAAATATTAACAATTTAATATTTATCTATTCTAACAATGCTTTTAAATACGGCTTAGTTTTGCTTCTAGTTGGCCTTGACAACAAAATGCGGCGTCACAGCCAACTCTTTGGACAAACCACGAAGGCTAAAAGCCTAAATACTAACGTACCGTGGGTGTCTTAAGCGAGGTAAGAGGGAGTTTGTTGACACAGGACTTAAATACTTGAAGATTTGGGGGGAAGGAAAAGACCTCCGCGGGCAGCAGGTTCCACAATCTAGAAACTCTAGGGATAAAAGAACGAACAAAGTGAGAAGTTCGGGGCCTGTCCAGTTGGACCGTATAGGGATGCATACGCGCGGAACCACGAGTTTCTCTGTTGGGAACCGTGAGTGGAGGAACTATACTGGACAATTCTTCAGAGCAGAAGCCATGGAAGTACCTATAAAAAAGCGATAAATCGCCCACAGCCCGACGATGGGCAGAGAGGGAAGCCTTTCTGTAAGTGAAGGATCATTAATGAGACGAATAGCTCTTCTTTGAATAGAATCAAGAATGCTTAGGGTTGTGGGGGACGCCATGCCCCAGATATGAGAACAATATTCCAAGGGAGGTCGGATTTGGGACACATATAAAGTGTATAAATTAGAAGCGGAAAAATACTTTTTGGCTCGAAAGAGAAATCCAAGCTTTTTGAAGCTGCCGTGGCTATAGATACAATGTGTTTATGCCAGTTAAGGTTACTTTCAAATGTGACGCCCACAAGATTGAAGGTGTCTTTGCTCTGTAAAACTTGGCCGCTCATAAGTAGAGGATAGTATTTGATGACTCTTTTCGCGACAAGGAACATGATTGTGTTTTGGATGCATTAAAATGGACGAGATTTTTGGCGCCCCAATCAATATTAAATTAAGATCCTGCGAAAGAGATATCTGCATCGCTCTGCGTTTGTTTTCCAAGTCAGGTTTAGTGATGGGTTTAGGAACCTGAAAACTGGAGTGAAGGGTACTATCGTCGGCGAAACTATGAATGGAATTAGTTGTGGACGAGAGAAGGTCGTTGATGTGAAGAAGAAACAATGTTGGTGCCAGAACTGAGCCCTGAGGGACTCCAGCATTTACTTGGTGAAAGCTTGAAGAATGGCCGTCCACAATAACTGATATACGTCGATCAGATAGATAACTAGAGAGCCAAGTACAGAGTTTAGTTGAAAGACCATAGGAGGAAGTTTATTAAGAAGTGCGGCATGCCAGACCTGGTCAAAAGCTTTGGATATATCAAGAGCAACGATCTGGGACTCACCTAGAAACTCAAGAGACTTATTCCAACAGTGTGATACGAAGGAAAGAAGATCTGCTGTAGATCTTTTGTGGCGAAATCCATACTGCCTGTCGTGCAAAATTTTGTGTTTTCTAAGTACTTAAGAATTTGTGAATTAATTAATTTTCCATTACTTTACAAAGAACTGAGAGAATTGAAATTGGTCTATAGTTAGATGGAAGCGATTTAGATCCTTTCTTGGGAATAGGTTGAACACGTGCAGCCTTCCAGCTCTCCGGAAAGATACCTGTGTCGTAAGAAATTCGAAAGAGCCGAGTTAAGATTGGTGCAAGTTCTGGAGCACATTTTTAAAACGATTGCTGGTATGCCGTCCAGCCCAGACGATTTCTTGGTGTTAAGGGAGGAAAGGATACGCTTAATGTGTTTTACTTTAAAAATAATATCAGGCATTTTATGAGGAACTGGGGCAACCGTTGGAGTGGATGATTTACGGGAGGGTCAAGGGTTGAATTGGCAGCAAATTGTTTGGCAAATAGTTCTGCCTTCCCTTTAGCAGTAGAAATAATTTCATCTTCCAAAGTTAGTGGTGGAAAAGAACTGGCACAAAAATTCCTACTTATGTTTTCGCAAAGGACCAGAAGGATTTGCTGCCATTTGAGCAAGAAAGAACTTTGTTTTTGATACGATTGTCGAAGGAGTCTTTGGCTTCAGAAATTGTTTGATTGTAGTAGTTTCTTGCTTCAATGCTGGCCTGTCGGTTTTTCTGGACTAGGATCCTGTAGAAACTTCTTGTGAGCCTGAACTTTTAAAATTCTGGCTTTTCACAAGGTTTGAGAAAACCAGGGTTTGTTATTGGATTTTTGGGGTTCTTGATGGTGGTGTGGAATATAGGTTTCAATGCCCAATTGAATTGATTCAGTAAGTTGATTGCAAATTTGGGAAGGATCACGAGAAGAAAAGCAGATGGAATTCCAGGGGTAGATGGCGAAGAAGTCCCTTAGGCCATCCCAGTTGGCTGAGTTGTAGTGCATACGGTGCGTGGTGGCATGTATTCATTTACCTCGGGATGTGCAGGGTAAGATAGTAGTAACTAAGCCATGATCTGAGCGACCCTAGGGGTGCTGTGACAGATGTTTCTGTGGGAGTTCAGGATTTGTAGTAGAAAGAGATCTGGGGGATTTGAACTATGATTTTGGGACTCTAGGAAGAGAAGTAGGTGGGTTTCCGCAACCTGGGTTAGTAGAGAGTTACTGACTACGAAGATTTCGGCTGCTCTGCCTTGGGTCAGTTTTGAAGGCAGCCAATCAGCGTATGGACATTTAGTCGCCAAACGTTACTTCAGCCGATTGAAGGCTGGAAAGTATGCGCTGTCGATCTTTGTTATGGGAAAGGTCGAAAAGAATTCGACATGGGGATTATTAGATGATCGGGGGACCAGTACAAACAGCAGAGAATGAAATTTGGTTGAAGACCTAAGGGAAAGTTTGAGCCAAAGGATATCAGGCCTACCAGTTCGAAGATTAAAAACTCGAGCACAAAAAATGACAGATCGTTTGCGGACGTAAGCATACGCCACCATGTGGGCGGAAAGGAGGGCAAGAATAGGATTCGTAGCCTGGGAAGAGAAGGTGGCTGGATTTGAAGATTTAGAACTTATTATGTTTCAGGTGAAACAGTATGTGGGGCCGGGCGGCCCAGAGGAATTTGATGGTGAACGGGTTTACATATTGGTGTTAAGCCCCACATATGTTGCGAAATTAAACTTCCTAGTGAGAGGCCTCCCGGATGCACCCTCACGCCCGGAGATCGAATGGGAGGGGTATTTTACCTCCCACAGCGTGAATGGTGGGCTAGGCTCAAGGCACGAATGATGATGATCAGCGCTCAGAAGATAAGCGGAGTTTGCAAGAAGATCCAAACATTCTTCAACTCCTTGATAAACATTCGCGTAGTGTAAAAAATTATATGATTCAATAAAAGCTGGTCGTTATGAGAATGCTGTTATATTGGAAAATACGTATAAACCTTTGGCAAAAATAATATCCAAATCAATACAAAACACTCAATCTGATAGACAACCATTTATACCAAAGTCCTTAAAAAGACGTCAAAGCGAAAATTTTACTCATACAGTAATAAAGAAAGCACGAACTCCTCTTAACTTTGCCAGTCCCGTTAAAAAACAAGATGATATAGCTGAACAAGAAGAAGAATATATGGATTATGAGCCGTCGGAAGATGATCAAATGATGGAAGAAGGCGAAAAAGAGGAAACTAATTTAGACAGAACTATCTATGAGCACCAACCTGAAGAAAGTTACTTTGATGATGACTTTAGAGTTGACCCACAATTAAATCCTGTTCAGATTGATAGTATTCCGGAAGAGAATCCTTTCGAGAATATCTAGATCAGTATGATCCGCTACCTAGACAATATGTGGAAGGTTTTATAAAAGATACGGAAAACGAGTACGATCGAAACTATTTAAAACATGATATGACTACTTGATCATCTAACTTTCGGCGATTCTCGACTTGAATTTAACGGCCCAGATATTTATGTTAAAGGGGAAAAATTTATTGGAACTCCTGGTCTATATGAACTTATATTCAAGACCAATCCGTTAAAAAACAAATTTACAGCACTAGACGAGCGAGCATTTGCAAAATTGGTTTTACTAACGAATGCTAGTAAGAGAAATTTTGATGAAAGCGAACAGCATGCTGGTAATAGAGGTGTCAAGTACATGTTAACAATTAAACCATTACTCGAACGTATAAAAGAGGAGCGAATAAGAAAACAAAAAGAACGCGATAAACAGTTGCGAATTACAAGAGCACAAAATCTTCAAGGCTATGGTTTACCAATTGATACTAAACATAAAATATTTAACAATAATAAAACTGATTATATTTACTGGGATGATCCAAATGAGCTTGTGGATAGATTAAGATTGTTAATGGCTAGCAAGCAAGTGGGTAATAATAACCACCAAAATGATATTATGAGTATTATTGAAGAGTTAAAGGAAGCCGATATTATTGAATAAAAAGAGTTGATTTAGTAATATAACATCATTTTCAAGATGACTCTCGACAAATTCGGACGTAATTTAACTCATCCCGTATCATTTAGCAAAAAAGCTTAAAACAGAAGATGGTGTAAAGGATAAGCCCGAAAACAACTTGTATGGCTACATGAATATTATGTTGGTTTGCGAAAAGGGTTTGTCAAAACATCTTTTTATAAATGGCACAAAATTTGATTACTACAGGTTTCCCATTACAAGTGGAATTATTGAATATGTTAATATCGATACACCTGTTAAAACGTATATAAACGCAACAGCATATGAAAAACCAAGTGAGTTGTTACACCAGAAGTTAAATTTAAATGATTATATTTTATTTTTAGGAGATAAATTACGAACACGTACCAAAATACATGTTGAGTTTATAATTAAATATCCTATTTTATAAGATATTATTCTAAGAATTATTTAGCAATATGGCAACAATGTATTTTTTAATTTAAAAATAATTGCTTTACTGTAAACACTGCTATTTATTTTATAAGGTATTATTCTAAGAATTATTTAGAAATATGACAAGCATGTATGTATTTTTTTTATTTTATAATAAATGCTTTACTACAAACACTGCTTTTTATTTAGTTACCACTGTTTTTTTACCGTTTATTATCTAACCGCAGCTATCTTTGTTATTGTTGACGTATGCTTTGACCTTGAAAAGCTCTACACCTGCGCTTAAGCTCCCCGCTTACACCCCGCGCAAGTATCCCCCGCATGGTGGCCATTTTGTAAGTCACGTGATTTTTGACATATGACAGGTGACAGGTGACATTTGACAGATGACAGACGACGTTTTACAGATTGGCCACATCCTAAAATAACGCGTTGTGCAAGATTCCTAAATATTTAATGACGTCGGAGATCTTGAGATAATAAGCTTCACCGGTGGACGACAAAAAGAATGACTAAAATCAAACCACTAGAAGCCAAGATATACGTTAAAAACTGTTAAGGCCCTATTTACACTCAAATAACATAATTATTATTAAACATTTTAGTATTAATATTTATAGATTTATAAAAATTAAATTATTAGCAAAAAGAACAACTAAAATCGATCTAGTAGAAACCGAAATATACGTTAAAAACTATATAAAGATTCATTAGATCCCCGTTTGCCATTTAATTTTCATATCTTCCAATAGCCTAGTGGTATATGGCGTTGGATTCTCACGCAGGTGGCCTGGTGTCATGGGTTCGACTCCCAGCGTCGGCGAGACTTTTTTAATTTATAGGTGATGACGTCTGGTCCCAATTATACCCCGTTTGCCATTTAATTTTCATATCTTCCAATAGCCTAGTGGTATATGGCGTTGGATTCTCACGCATGTGGCCAGGTGTCATGGGTTCGACTCCCAGCGTCGGCGAGACTTTTTTAATTTATAGGTCGTTTCAATTTTAAGTTTAGGTGATGACGTCATCATATAGTTACCCCTATCTAGCACGTGGTGACTTAGGGCATAAAAATTATAATTTTGCGTTAGGGGTTGAGATGGTGATAAAAATGCAGATCGAACCTTAAATTTCTCCTATATGAAAATACATAGTAAAAACTACCCCTATTGCCGCCGTGGTGCGTTAGCTCTTCTACTTACCAAATGAAAGTAAAGAAAAGTAACTCGAAAAGTCATTCTAAATCGAATATGGCTCTCCTAAAGATGGCGGACTGATTATTTTTAATACACCTACTTCTTCAATTTGGGTATACTTTTAGTCCAAAACTAAGAAATCCAAAATTTTACTCTGATTGGTAATATACAGGGCAAGGTATAACTAAAAATATGAAAAAAACTTAGAGTAAGTTAAAATAAAAGTAGGTACCTTGTTCGGAAAATTGGCAAATTTTTTTGTTTTATTTGTCATTTTGTAACATACATCCTAGGACACACTGTCAGCGTGTGTTCGGAGGTTCTTACCAAATGGAAAACTTTTTAAATATTAACATAACGAAACAAAGTGCCTCTTTATAAAAAGTCCTGCTTGATGGAAAAATACATTTCCACAAAAATATTTGAAGGTTGGATGTACAGGGTGGCTAAAAAATTACTTAAAATAAAGGTTATTTTTTAATTACGGTTCAAAATTTTAATGGGTGATTTCTTATGTCCTTTTATTCTTAATTTTCATAAACAAATTTTCGGAATTGCTTCGTTTGTGAGATACAGGATAATTATTTTTTAAAAGTCGGTATTTTATAAATATCCTTAATACGAAGACGAATACAAAAAAAAAGAGAACTACGGAAAAGTTTTATTTTTAGTTGCTTTATAAAAAATATATAAAAGCTACATAAAAAGCCAGTGGCGTACATTTTTCCCTCACTAATATTGGCTGTTGTGCCCACTGAGACGCTACCGAATCCAATAAAGTCAATTCAGGCAAAGCTTTTTAAGTGCTTTATTACATCAAACAAACGTACCCAATTTTAACCAAATCGGTCTTAGGGTAATAAGGATATTTATAAAATATTGACTTTTAAAAAATAATTAACGCCCTGTATCTCACAAAGGAGGCAACCCCAAAAAATTACATAAAAAATTACTCTCTAAAGTTTCGTGCCGTGGTTGGAAAATACCCTGTATATTAATTTCGTAAAAAGTTTTTTTAATGCCACTCTGTACATCTAACATACAATTATTTTTGTGGAAATGTATTTTCTCATCAAGCAAGACTTTTTATGAAGAGGCACTTTTTACGTAAAGTTAATAATTTAAAAGTTTTCCATTTGGTAAGAACTTCCAAAGACACGCTGTATACCTGTAATCGAATTTCAACATTTTAAAATGTTTTCAACCTTCCCAAAATATTTTTTTTAAAATAACAATTTTAATGACTAACAATAGCACAAGCCCAAAAAAAAAAATAAGTGGTGTGTGCTGGGTGTCGGACTCACCTAGTCGGGCGTATTTTTTTTGCTGAACACGAATCTGAAGGTCAAACTGCAAAAACCGAATGCGATGGCGGCTCTAGCATTTTTTTATTATTTAAAGGGGGCTTATGTAGCACCTTATTTAAAAGGCCCTTGGATCCTCTATTTAACGCCAATTTGTTTTTAAAAAGCAGCCCAGGCGTTTTAGCCTTACAACCATTTGAAATTTGGCTTAAATACTACACAGTGCGGTTTTAATGGTATTAGCTCAATAAAAAAAATGCTGGTGTTCCTCGCCCCCTCCCAATTCGATTTTTTGCAGTTTGACATCCAGTTGTGACAGATTCGTGTCCAGAGGGAAAAAATACGCCCGACTAGGTGAGTCCGACACCCAGCACATACCACTTATTTTTTTTGTTGGCCTGTTTAATTTTTCAACGACACAATGTCAATATTTTGTGTTTAATCTTTTTTAATTTTTTAATTATAGTAAGATAAAAAAATAATTGAAGATATGTTCTGGCGGATTCATTTAATGGATGGTATTTATTTGGGTACCAAAAAAAAAATTCAATCCATTAAAAAAAAAAGAATCATAATGATAGTTAAAAATCTTTATTTTCGAAACTTTTTATAATAATAGCTGAATATTTATTAATGGAACAAATACAGTAGGTATATTTAGACTAGAATAAAGTATATTTTTTTTAAATTTCAACCAAATCAAATTATTTGTGTAAAAGGTTAAACTAAAACTTACAAAGCAGTCTTTTAGAATTTTCCTAAAATTTTTTGGGGTTACATTACATAAGTTGTAAGTTTTTTCATATTCGACAACTTTTGTTTGTAACTTTTTTTTAATACTAATTATAGTTTAGCAACAAATTTCAAAAAAAACATTTTTACCCTTAAACCCCCTCCCTCCTTTACCCTCTCACGTATTATTTTGGTCTAAAATATTTTTCCTTACATAAATATGATGCATTTAACTAAGCATACCCAATACCCATAGTTTGCTGGAAGGTATTTTGCCTTAACTATTGATATAAAACAGTTTTACTCCGGTAAACAGATGGGTAAAAGTCGTTTCTTATTCGGATTTTAAGACTATTTTTGCTTGATTTGGCAACTTAAAAATTATTATTTTATTTTCCAAATTAATGGTTTAAATATAATGTTGCGAAAACTATTACATTATTAATTTAATTTAAAAGTTTAAGTTAAACCCAAGTTTAAAGTGGACATAATTAAGGGCAAAAAAAAAATTTTACTCCCAACTTCTGTTAAATAATTTTCCATAATTAATATTAAAAATAACTAATAAACCAAATTTTAGTTTTTAAAATTTAAACATAAACTGCTAAAGAGCAATAAATTAAAGGTGATTTCCCTTATATAAGAAGAAAGTTCTCCACTTAACAAAGTTTGTAATGATAAATATGACACCTTTAGCAAGTAGGATAGTAATTAATATACTTAGCACTACGTTATTACTACTTTAAAAAAAAAATTTTTTTCTTTATTAAAATCTGATATTTATACAGTATCACACGAAGAACTGCGATGGATTTTTCAAAAGCAGGGTTTGGAAAATTTTGAAAATAAAAAAAAACAATATAAGTCAGTGGGTATATACAACTAACATATTTTAACAGTTTAAGTACTTCCGGTTATACCTTAAGACGACCATTTTTGACTTGTTTTAAATTTTATATCAAAAATGACGTTTGCAAGGCCATCGCGTAATAAGCAATTTTTATAGAAATTACTAACGTTTTTGGGCTAAGTCGATTACTCCTATCATTTATGA
Source organism: Listronotus bonariensis (assembly GCA_014170235.1). NCBI lineage: Eukaryota > Metazoa > Arthropoda > Insecta > Coleoptera > Curculionidae > Listronotus > Listronotus bonariensis. The sequence goes on from JACEGR010005118.1 coordinate 60,603, forward strand.
CCGCACCTTTCCGGACACCCTGTATATAAGGCGGGTTTACTACTGCTCATTATAAACAACTTCATAGAACAAATTATAATAAAAAAAAGTTATCAAATGTACTTGATATTATTTTAGATTTGTTCACTTCTTGTAGTATATTACCGACAAAATATTTGCCCCACACAAATACAAACTTATCAAACTTAAGTCAGCACTATTACTTACTTCTTTATTATTGAAGATACAAAGTTGGTTAAATTAGTGAAGTAATATTTTTTTGCTAATTAACTTTAAAAAGATTGATCATCTGGGTTTCAATATATTGCAAAAATGTACCTTTTATATTATATCACTATTTAAGAGACCTATCAAAGAGCTTTAAATAAAGTCTACATGTGATATATCATATTTTTAATAGTTTTGGAAACATGTGTAGGAATTAAATCGTAAACTGTCATAAAAAAACACCCTGTATATTGCATCGCCAATAAATAGATTTTTTAAAAATCTTAGGGACATATCACTAAGACTTAGACCTAAATACCAGGGTACCGTTAGTGCCGAGTTATTGGATGTTTAACTCATTTTTTCCTGTTGCGTCAACGTTATCCAAGCACTGAAACATGTAGTTTTGCATTTCACAGCACTTTTTAGATAACGTGTTAGTAGTTAGAGCTTAAAGAAAATACCACATTTAATATGCTTATCTCTTATAGTTTTGGAAATATGGACATTCAAATCTAAAAATAGTAGATATAATGTCCATTTCATGTTCGACAGTACCTACTTATAACTTAAAGCTCTTGATATAATGGAAATTAAACATAATTTTTGGATTTAGATAGCCATATTTCCAAAACTAAAAGATATAGACATATCAAATATGGTAATCTCTTAAAGCTTTTTAAAATAGCTATTTAATGGTAATACAACATACAGGATGTTTTATTTAAAAATGCCAGTCTACCATTAAATTCCTGAGGATATCCATATTTCCGAAACTAATAGAAATAAAATATATATTACCTAAAAACAATTTTTAAAGCACTTTGTTAGATCTTTCAAAAAGTAATATTATGTACAGTGTGTTCCGTTAAAAAAATATTTTGAAATGTATCAAAAACCCAATGTTAAATTGTTTTTCTGTTAAGAGCACGTTAAAGAGAGAAAAAATACTACTACTTCTCTAATTTAACCGACTTCGTATCTCCAATAATAAAGAAGTTAGCATAAGTGCCGATTTAAGTTTGATCACCCTGTATAATGCTTTAAATTCAACAAAAGATATTATCTTTAATATCCATAAAATCCTTAAAACAAAACTCAAATCATTCAGTTTTTCTAATAAGGCCTCACTCACGCCCACTGGATAACATAATAAATCTTACCGGTAATATGCATACCGAAAACATGTAGGTAGCATGGCTTAGTACACAATTTGAATACCTAAGATTTGCAGCATACAGCATTGAAATTCTATTATATCAGCATATACTGCGCTTATTATCTTTATAATGAAAACCCAATAACCTCAAGATATGGAGGAAATTTCAATATTAACTTTAGCGCTAGAAGATTAAAATAGTCCATGGGCCAGTAATGAAATTGACTTCATGATATTACCACTTTTAAAAACCTTAAAACCTTTTAGGGAGGGGTTCCTTTTGAGAATAAAAGCGGCGCTTTAACCCAGCCTGTCAATGTCATATGTTTCGGGTGTCGAACTGAGCAAACGCGTGATTTTTTGTGGAACAAGTGGACCACAATGTTTTACAAGCAATTTTTAAACATTGTGCGGATAATCGTGGGGGATACATTTACAAAACCCGCCCAATCGATACCCAAAATTTGCCCATGGGTATTATGGTTTCGTGACTGTAACTCTTATTATTACGCTAAGAATTTCCTGTAGAATTCATTAAAAAAAATATTAAAGGAGTAATATTTAAAATAGCAAAGTTAAGAGCAAATCAAAAATTCTAATCCTATCCTAACCTACCCATATAACATTTTTTGCCGGAGTTGTACATTTAATTTACTTGCATTGCCAACACTCTTTAATGGCAAGGCATTGGCAAAAAGGTATCAAAAAGACACGAAAGTGGGCAATTGGCCGTTATTAGGCCACGTGTTGCAGATAATATGATGGCATTCGTCATTAATAATTTATGATGAAAAAATGCATTTGGGATGATGGCATCCATCATTAATAAGTTATTGGCAAAAATGCGTTTAGGATAATGGCATTTATCATTAAATAAGTATTGCAAGTTTTACAAGTTGAATGTCCCAAAAGTTAAATAACATATTTGGAATTTTGTAATCGAAAAAAATGAGAAAAAAGGCAGGAAAACTTTATCAATAAAAAATACATAATATAAATTTTTATCCCGTAACAATAAACCAAAAAATAAATAAAAAGTATGTAATAAAATTTAAAAAGATAGTGAATCAAAAGAAAACACTTTAAAATAGTAAGTATTTAAGGGACACTTACACTTAATATTCAGATCCAAAACATAGGGAGAAATATTTTAAAGGAGTTTAATGTAAAAAAAAACTATTAAATATATATATATATATACATATATATATATATATATATATATATATATATATATATATATATATATATATATATATATATATATATATATATTTATTAACACGTCTTTAAAACTTTTAATAAGGCAACTCCCTGATTTCATATTTTTGGGTACTACAAATTTAAAAGGTTTTAAACAAAATATTTACAGCTCCTAACAGTCTACATGAATAACCGGCCTTCTTGACTAGCCATCACAATTATTTACACAACACATACTAATTAGGTAATGAATACTCTTAATTATGTCTACTAAAAACTCTTTTCTTTAAAAAGAAACTAAACAGCTAGAAAACCACGTAGAAAATAATTGCACAAAGCGGCCAAACAAAAGCAAGGTTGCCTCATCTGTCAAATTGTCAAATCTTGTATTTCGGCTAAGCGGGAAATTTGAATTTATCACCTTCGGTCGAAATCGTCGAAACTAACCTAGTTAATTTTACCGTCATTTTATTTTTATTCTCTCAAAAATAAATAATAAACATTTTGTTTGACTTAATTTTTATTTGCATGATTTGTATCAATAAAATGTTAGGAAAAGGCCTTTTCCTTTAAGTTATGTACAAAAAGCAAAAAATAATGTTGTTTAGCCGCCATTATAAATAAAACAGGTCAAAAAAATTGCTCGAAATACCAATGTTAATAATATGGTTTAAAAAATATGAATATGCGTTGAAGGTTTGCCTTCAAAAATCCAATATTTATTTGCCTGCAACAAAAGGCATGCTTTATTTAATGAGGATTGGTATGCCGCCATTTTTGTATGCTTGCCGGCAATTCGCCTGCATGTAAAATTTATTGGCAAATGAGTGTTTATTTAGGGTTAACTTTTTAATCCGTATTAGATGTTGGCATAATATTGCCACCAATTGCCAATGCTTTACCATCAATGCCAATATGGAAAATGTATATTGCCGGCAAATAGTGTTTGCTGGGTACATCCAATAAAAATTTAAAATTAGCTTTTTAAGAGAATGAGATGCTAGTAATTTTGTGGGTACCCGGCATACAGGGATATTCGCGGTGCGTGTCCTACTAAAAATCTTGGAAACTACTAACTCTACATTCTTGAAATTTTAACTTTAGGTTTAAGTGATGTCAGTTAACACCAATCTTTTTATGACAAATATCTTACTTTTCTGGGACTTTTGAATAAACCGGAAATGCATATCATCTTGCTAATTTTAAAAGGAACACCCTATATATTATCATATTTTTAAACTTGCATAAGACTCTAAGTATAATTTGTTTATCACGTTCTATGCCTTAGTCTAAGCGCTTTAGACAAATATTTATATTTTACTTCTCAAAAATGACGTTTGCAGACTTAAATTTTGTATAATTTTTTTTATAGAAATCCCATATAATTTAATTTAAATTATTTTTTTTTAACAAGATCCACTTTAACTAACTAACTTTGTTATTATGGGGGATATAAAGTCGGCTAAAATAGTAAAGTTGTGGTACTTTTTTGCTGAATAACGTGCTGTCAACCCAACCTTTTCGGTTGGGTCGGCAGCACGCAGTTGAAAATAAAGTTATCGATTTATTACAAAAATTAACTTTTTTTTTAAACGGAACACTCTTTATAGTTATTTTAAGTTAATTTAAAAGATCCATCAAAGAGCTTTTAAAAAATCTACATATGTGATATATCCAATTTTTAATAGTATCGCAAATATGGCCACCCTCGAGAAATTAATAGTAAACCGGCATTCTTTTAATGAAAAACTCTGTTTATTACATCAACTACAATCAAAGCTTTAAGAAAATACCCCATTTGATATATCCATCTATTATATTTTTGGAAATAGGTCCATCCAAATCTAAAAAATAGTAGATATGAATAGAGCAGAATGAACCTTGGTTAATATGCTCTGATAAATGGTGGCTAATTTATCTTCAACACTAAACTTAGTGCTTATAGCTAAGACTTGAAGGTATAATGGAAATTTACATAATTTTTAGATTTTAATGGCCATGTAGACATATCAAATGTTGTGTTTTCTTAAAGCTCTTTAAAATATTTATTTAACATACAGAACGTTTTATTTAAAAATGCAGGTTAACTATTAAATTCTCGAGGATGGCTATATTTTCGAAACTATTAAATATTGGATATATAACATAAGGATTTTTTTAAAGTCCTTTGATATATTTTTTAAATGGTATTGTATTGTATTATATGCTTCATTAATAAAACATAAATTTTTGTAATAAATCAAAATCCAATATTTAATTGTTTTTTGATTGGCAGCACATTATTCGGCGTAAAATGTACTACAACTTAAGTAATTTAACCGATTTCGTATCTCCAATAATAAGAAAGTTAGCAATAGTGCCAACTTCAGAATAATTACCCTGTATACGGTGTTTTAATTTTAAAAAGCAAGTTAATACAGATTTGTGGTATAACTGAAAATCTTTTAAGATGACACACACGGACCGACCGACGCTATCGAAAGGTATGGAGTCTTATGAGACCTTTCACACGTTAAGAATCCGGAAAGTCGTCAAACTCAAAGGCTTCATATAAATAATTATTACTTAGTCCGGCGAATCTGGCTTAATGTGAAACGAGGGTATAGGTGCAGAAAACCAGGCGCGGCTCGTAACTTTTTTTCAGGGGTGGGGGCAAATTAATTTGAGCAAGTTATAAATACCCAAAGAGAAAAAATAAATATAAATTTAAAAATAGGTAATATTTTATCATGGTTTTCAATCATGTAATGTTGATTAAAAAAATATATATTTGCGTTTTATTAACGAACATGTATTGTAATTGCTTTTGTTCATAAATGCATTAAATTACCCTTTACACTTTTACCATTTCGTACGATTAAAGGTATAGAAACATATTATATTTATTTTATTTAGATAGTGCAAGTTAAAATACGCCTTTAAAAAAAAACACAAGGAAAACAAATTCACTTAATTGCATACTCCTGGACCACACAAGAAACATACAAACATTTTCTTTTGGAAATATGTTTAATGTTGTTTTAAAATTAATTCCATGACATTATCCACAAGCACTAAATTAAATGCAAATAACATTTAAACTAATGAGTTTTCCTAAATAAAGGATTTTTTAAATTTAAGTTTTTTTTCCCTAAAGCTATACTTTGGGTACTATAAACTGAGAAAAACATCTAAACAAAAACTGTATTTTATTTGTTTAAAAAGTCAGTTATCCCAGTTACCACAATGAAAAATGTATTTTATTGGTTTAAAAAGTCGGTACCCGAAGTTACTTTGTAGGTATTCCATATCAATATAAAGTGCCCAAAGATTAAACAAGATAAAAAGTTTAAATGCCCAAAAACCTGTACTTTTACTCGGCTAATCCAAATAAAATATAAAAACTTTAACAAAATGTCACAAATATTCGTTAAGGTACTTCTCGAGATGTCACTGAATAAGATAAATTTAATTAAATCAGCAGGGGATCACGACATCGACACTCGATTCAATTAAATCGAGTAAATCGATGTGCACGCCTATAAATTAAGCCACGATATTCGATCAGGTAAGTTTATCATTCGGTATCTGAAAAATGATTATGTTACTTCTTTTTTATCTTTTCTAATGTAGAATCTGTCCTTGTTATTCTTAACAAAATTCTGTATATTTCTAAAAAGAAACGAGTTTTACAACGTGTTTAAGTCACGTTTACCTAAAGCACCTTGCTGCCTATTTTATAAGACACCTTAATCCCCTGTTCTAGTATTTCTTTGCAACCAATTGCAAACAACTTAACACAAATTAGTTTTAGGCTTAGGTAATGAAAAAAAAAAACAGAAGCTGTGTTGTGTAGCATATTCGCTTTGTTGTTGATGCAAATGTGGAAGCACAAACAACGGCTATAATTTATTTTCTGCAATAAAGCATTATACGTGTAAAATATAAATAAATAATAGTTTAAAAAAACTAAAAAACACGCTTTTATATGCAACCGAACTAAAAATTAGAAAATAATTTTTCATTAAAAAAAGATTGTCACTTCAGAGTAAAAAGCGTGGGGTGCTTAATATATTAAATGTTATAATTATTATATTTGCCAATATCTATGAGGGAAAAGTTATGAAAAAATAGTAAAATGCACCCCACGCTTTTTACTCTGAAGTGACAATCTTTTTTAATGAAAAATTATTTTCTAATTTTTAGTTCGGTTGCATATAAAAGCGTGTTTTTTTAGTTTTTTTAAACTATTATTTATTTTTCATTTTTAGTTCGATATGCATGTATGTATGTATGTATGTATGTAAAATGCTCCAGTTTATTCACTAAAAAATTCCTTCGCCATTTTGTCAAGAGTAGCTAATAAAAGCGTGTTTTCTTTAAAGTTCCTGAGAAAAGTTTGGGATGTTGCCAAAAGATGGCAACACAGGTGTTGTTTTTATAATATAAAGGAATTTTTTTATCCTGGCGATCCTAACCAGGATAACGGGATACTGTTTGCAGATTATTGCATTGTCATGGGTCCTTGATACGTGTGCAAAGTTTCAAAGAAATCGAATAGCTGGAAGTTGGTAAAAATTAGGCTCAAAGATTCCGTTACATAGATAGATAGATAGATAGATGGATAGTTACAACCCAAGTTAATAAAAGCGTGTTAAAAAAGTAAAATTTTACGGAAAAGATCTGTTTGCCTATTTGGGGTTGTGTATAAAAATGTATTGACATTTTCTTTTCCTTAAGTAAATGGTGAGCGACCACTATCAAAACTAAGGTTAGCCATTCTACAAGATATGCTAGATTATAAATATACCCAGGTCCATAGAATAAGATTTATAAGTAAATAGGTTTAAAAGTTTTATGTTATTATCCTTACTGCATACCCATAGTGGTAGCACAAAAAGTATCTAAACACCATTTTAAGCATTATTTATTTAACATTTAAATTTAATATTTAAAGCTTTATCATTTTTACATATATTTGATTACGTAGGTATTTATTTTATGAACTTTTTAAGTTTTCAAATATTTACTGTACTGCAGGAAAAAAAATATTTGTTCAAAAATATCTAGAAATTTAGACTTTTTTTATAAAACCGAAAAAGTAACTTAAACTGTAATTTAAAATTTAGCCTGTTTCTTAATAAATACTTTTTTTTAATTGACCGGAAAATTGAATTTTCCACTCAATTTTTAAGCGGAAAATGCTATTTTACAGGACTAATTTACTTTCCGGTCCCTAGTTTACTTTCCGGTCTCTCATTTACTTTCCGGTCCCTGATATCCAAAAATCCTGTTAGCCATGACAAAAATTGTCAGAGTTCAATTGTTACTATTTGACAGTTCAAGATATTGTAAAGTAAAGAAAGCATCATTTTGCCAAAATGGAGTCAGACATGGAAAATCCAGATGAAATAATTGAAGCAGCCTTGCCTTATTGTCGTTTAAATATAAGACTAAAAATTTACACAGTTTTTTTCCGGTCAATTAAAAAAAAAAATTATGTACGATACTCGACCGGAAATAATTTTTTTTAATTGACCGGAAAATTAATTTTCCACTCAATTTTTAAGCGGAAAATGCTATTTTACAGGACTAATTTACTTTCCGGTCCCTAGTTTACTTTCCGGTCTCTCATTTACTTTCCGGTCCCTGATATCAAAAAATCCTGTTAGCCATGACAAAAATTGTCAGAGTTCAATTGTTACTATTTGACAGTTCAAGATATTGTAAAGTAAAGAAAGCATCATTTTGCCAAAATGGAGTCAGACATGGAAAATCCAGATGAAATAATTGAAGCAGCCTTGCCTTATTGTCGTTTAAATATAACACTAAAAATTTACACAGTTTTTTTTCGGTCAATTAAAAAAAATTATGTACGATACTCGACCGGAAATAATTTTTACGGGTCTCCTCAAACTACAGGACTCGCCTACGGCTCGCCCTGTAAATGTTTTTCGTCGACCCGTAAAATACCATTTTCCGGTCTAGTAACGTAAATAGCTATTACGGGTCTAGTAACGTAAATAGCTATTTTACTTTACTAAGATTATTGTTCTAATGACAGAAAAAAACTTAAAAGAACTACAAACCGAATCAAGGAAATTGTTAAAAAATAAAAAAATCTTTTATGTGCATTTTTTTTAATATTTAAAGTAAAATCCCCAAATATGGACAAGTCCGCTAATATGGATCACCCTGTTTTACCTAAAATGACAACACCGCAACATCTAAATAATTTTTTATATTGTACCTACTCAATCCGCTGTGTGTCAGTCGATTTAAAGCAGTACAGGTGCAACGTTGACGTCAGGTCGGCCATATTGCTCTGTTGCCAGTATACGTTATAAGTTTTATATAAGTTTCACAAGGATGTAATCCCGAAAATATTTTTTTCTTAGTTTATTTATTAAATATGCCGTAAGGGAAACCTGTTTTGTTGGTTTGCTAAATATTTAAAATGATTATTAGCCTATTTTTTTAAGAATAATAACATCAACGAAAAAAAACATTGTTCTTCTAATATGAGATATTAAATATAAACTAGTACCCCATTTTTTTGCCTTTCGGGGTCATCCCACCCAGGCCCGACAGACCGCCCCCTAGGTGGTGCACTGCAGCCTGAAGGCTTATTGTACCTTGACCCCTACTTCTTCCCATTCACACCCCATTCATTCCATAACTTGGATGGTTGTTGCTCGGTCCGTTTGTTCACCCCCGAGCAGAACACCGCGTGCCGCTGCCCAAAACCCACAATGCCGGTCACCCATCCAAGTTATGGGCGCGCACTTCACTGCTTAACTCCGGAGATCAACGCTTGCCGATACAACAGGAGCAGCCACAAGCGCGCCCCTAGTACCACATATTAAAAGCCGTATTTTTTTCTAGAATACCAAAAAATCTAGAAACTGGATTTGGTCAATTACGTTCTAGCTATGGAAAATATATGAATTCAAATACCGCTCCCACTAACATCTATAACGTTGATAAAACGGGTATATCTGTTGTCCCAAACAAAATTTTGGAAGTTCTATCACTAAGGGGTAAAAGAAAAATCGCCGCAGTTACTTCAGCTAAACGAGGATCAACAATTACATGTGTGATTTCAATGAATGCAGCAGGATCATTCGTCCCACCTATGATGATATTTCCTCGTAAACGAGACCATCCACAATTAATGAATGATGCCCTACTTGGAGCAATACACGCTTGCAATCCAACAGGGTGGATCCAAACACATCTTTTCACTTAATGGTTTAAACACTTTTGGAAAATGTGAAACTATCTGCTACATCTCCGATCCTCTTAATACTGGACGGACATTCAAGTCACACTTGGAATATAAAAGTAATTGATTTAGCATGTAAAAACCAAGCTCAGTTACTGTCTATACCACCTCATTCGAGCCATAAAATCCAACCTCTAGATAAGACATATATGGGTCCTTTAAAAAAATATCTGACAGAGGAAATTCGTGTGTGGATTCGAATTAATGCTAAAGCAATAACTCACTATGACATAGCAGGTATTTTTGGCCGCGCATTCTCAGTGTGCAGAACTGCCTATAAATGGCTTTAAAACAACAGGATTTATCCGCTTAACAGATACATCTTCAAAGGTCACTTCATTAGCGTATCTGAAACTGAAGACTTGGATAATGGAACTCCCACGAACAATAATTTGTCTAGTATAACTATCAATGATTTTTAATTCAGGACGATAGTACTGGTGGGGTCCTAATTTCGAACATCATAGCAGGTACTTTAGCAACTTCTGCTTTTATCACGCCAATATATATTAGTCCAATACCTCGAGTAAGAAACATAAAAGCAATAGAGGAAGAGATGCCACTAAATCAACTGTGTTAACATCTTCACCCTACAAGTTAGAGCTTGAGCAGTCACTTATAATGGGCAAAACAAAGAAGTGGATCCTAAAACAAATAACAGGTTAAAAGAAGCGTTAAACCTAAATAAAGATAAAAGAAAAATTAGCAAGAAAAAAACGAAAAAACGAAAATTCGCTCTCAAAATGCGTGAAAGCTCTAGCTCCGAAAATTCTAGTGATTTTTCGGTAAAGGATGGTTCAGATGGAAAAAAGTCTTTCATACCTGATCCTACGGTCCAAGAAAATGCAGCCTGTCTGTACTGCGATAGTTTGTAATTCCCAAAACTGTAATGGGGTATTATGGATCCAATGTGTCTCTTGCAGCCGATGGGCAAATGTAGATTGCGTTGGTGTGAAAAAGATATTTTTCTATGTGAATATTGTTCTAGCCCTTAAATTTTTTTATGATTTAAACGTTTTGTTATAAGAATTTTTGGGGTTTTTGGTTTAATTTTACGCATTTTGTGATGGTCCATATAAAAATCCAGTGGTCCATATATTATTCCAAGTAGTAGTTTATGACTTTCGTTTCTTTTCGGAAAATGTGTTATTTTATTCCATTTATTGTCTATTTTTTGAGAAAAATAAATGTGTTTATAATTAATACTATATTACTGATTAAATAACATAAATGAAACTGATTTTTGACCATTGTTCAAATTTTTATTCAAAAAAAACTTAAGGGTGGTTCATATTTAGAGAACTTACTCTATTATTATTAGTTTAAAGGTTATTAATATTGATTTACAATATGTTTTTTAAGGTTAAAGAGGCTGCAATAATTTTAACTAAAATTATTTTATTCATTAAATAAAAACAAATGGTAAAAATTACTTTAGGAGATAAAAACGTATAGAAAAAAAAATGGTAGCTATAAAGGTCGTTACTGTGACTAGCTTTACTGTTTATTGCTTCGCAATATTGGTTTAAGCTCATATTTTACTTTTTATTTATTGTGAGATGGACACTTAAAAATTTATTAGGTTTTGTGGCGGGCAATTGAAACAACATTATTTATTTATTCATAGTGCCAATAAAATTAATTTCAATTAATGGGAACATTAGCAAAAATGTAAAAAGAGCTTTTTACGACCGTAACAAAATAGGTTTTTTAAAACACTGGCTAAACGACTGCCGCCAAAAAATAGTCAAAGTTAATCTTACCTTAATAATTATTAATTTATCAAGAAAAAATATAAAAAGAATAAAAGGTATTTACTTGCCACGAAATTCAAAGTCGGAACCTTTGGTTACGGGTCAACACCAGTTACCCTGTAGTTATGGGACAACTTAAATACAAATTTTTTTAAACCTTAATAATATAATCGAAAAATAAGCCGTGTTAATAATTTATCTTGTACTTTTTTTTCGGTTTCCTGAAAATTTAAAAATTTGTTCCTTAATTAGTAATACTTTAGTTTTACGTTTTTAAAACGATCTCTTTTTTTTCCTTGCCGCTAAATTACTGCTGGCTTTTCTTTTTGAAAAATAATTTTCAAAATATAGAAGAGCTTTGGCAAAAATCTTTATAGGTGTCAAAAGTGTCTCTTAGTTTTATTTTTGTTTGTTGATTAATAATAAAAATAATATTATTACCAAATAATTATTAAAGTTGGGTTAACTTTAACTATTATTCGGCGGTTTTCAATAGTTTTTATAAACAATACCACCTTACGGCGACATCAACCGATAAAATAAGTAAAAACCGACAGTATTCAAAAATTAATTATCATTTTTGGCGGTTTTCATATACATTAATAAATAAAATTGCCAAACGGAAGTTTTCTTTTTAAAATTGGGCAAACCGCCGGCGGTTGTCTACCAGTGCCTTTTTAAAATGTTCATCATAAAGGTTAACTACTGTATTTGAGTACACTAAATAAAGTGATATAAAAAGTATATTTTTACAGTTTGGCAGTTTTCTACACTTTATTAGTATTTATTTGTAATGCCTTCTAGAATGAATTTTAATATGAATCTATGCAATGTAACAATAAACGTGTTGACTAAATCAATAGATCAAAATACAATAAAATCCGTCACTACTTCTTTTTAGTTCATATTCGTTAAATTAAAATTTTAAATGTTTGCTAATAAAGGTAATATAAGTTATTAAAAACTCTCAAAAATAATAATTAAAAAAAAATCCTGAAAAATGCTCTCTTTGTAAATTGTCTTCAAATAAGCCGTTTCCATTACATGTATTCAATCTTTGAACATTAACCCATTTTTAAAATTTTGTTTTTTGAGTTTGGTTGTATTGTTACTTCTACAAATATTAATATTTAAATGAATTCAATACACATTTTTCAATGAAATTACTCTTGGATTCAACTTCAATGTCGAATAACTTTTGAAGAAGTGAAATTATTATAAAATGTTAAGACCTTTTTTGTAGCGCATCTTATCCCTGTAGAAATAAATGCTGGATTTATTTAAACATTAATACTGGTAGTAGTTACAAAAATTCAAACTCAAAAACAAAATTTAAAAATAGTTCAAAGTTTAAAGCCCGATTTCATGAAAACGGCTTATTTGACGACAATTTACAAAAAGAGCTTTTTTGCAAGGGAAATTAATTTTCTTTTAATGATGTGTGTTGGCACAGTTTTTTAAATCGACGGTTTGCAAGTTTTGTATAAAAAAATGTTTTTAAAGAACAGTTAGCCAAGGAAATAGATCTCCCAATATAATTATAAAGGGCTCAAACCTTTACGATATATATTTTATTCTCACCTTTAAACAATATTTTTATATATTTTTACCAGTCTAATTTTTATTTATATCTTTTTACCAGAAATAGCCTGCGTTATGGTAGATACGTAAATAAAAATTAGCCCAGATTTATACCTAGCGTAAATAAAAAGAGATATTTAAATTTGCCTTTTGCACTGGCACAAAAGATTAAATTAATATTTTTAAACATACACGGATTATTATTAAAAATAGTAATCCAGTAATTTTGCTACGTAGCATGTAGACGTTTTATTTTTATGCACTTTTTATTTAAGCTGCTTTGCATAAAGGAAAAATCATATACTTTTTATCTGAAAGTTCCAAGAAGCTTAATAAAATCAAAAGCTTTCAGTGGAAAATTGCACTCTAATTGAATATTTTAGACCAGTCTTTTAGTAAGATCATGCTGAGAATTTAAATTGCGGCTTTCTGGTAATAAATTGGCTAGACAGTATATTTCAATAATTTTTTTTGTTAAATAAAGTTAAACTTAAACATTCCTATTGGCTTGTTTTATAATAGAAATATAATTGTGGTTTACCAAATTTTACAGGATGTCACAAAAAATAAGGGCATATTCTACTATATATACTATAAAAATTATGGAAAAAGGTTAATATAAATATTAGCGACATGTTTCAGAAAGACTGGCACAAATAAAAAAATAATTTTAATTTTTAAAGATTAGACTTCTAATTGGCAGTTCTATTACCGAAAACAAAAATGTCATAAACTGAACACACAGACTCATTCATTTCAATGCGCGCAGTAACGTCTCATTTGGCGCGCTTCTGGCTGCCCGGTTGTATCGGTAGCATCGATCTCCGGAGTTAAGCAGTGAAGTGCGCGCCTATAGCTTGATGGGTGACCGGCGTTGTCGGTTTTAGGCAACGGCACGCGATGTTCTGCTCGGGGTAAACGAACGGACCGAGCAGCAACCATCCAAGTTATGGAATGGAATGGTGTGTGAATGGGGAAGGAGTAGGGGTCAAGGTACAATAAGCCTTCAGGCTGCAGTGCACCACCTAGGAGGGCGGTCGTCGGTCCTGGGTGGATGACCCCGAAAGTGAGCGAAAAAAAAAATCGTCTCATTTTAATATATTACAAGGAGATGAATTTTTTTAATAGGTATCGCTCGATTCCATTCAAGCATATTATGTTTACTAAATTTTGTGACGTTATTGTTTCCGTACTTCCTTGTTTACAATCGTATTGGAAGCTTTTCCGTGGTTTTGGTGTTATTTTTTGCTTTTTAGTAATCTGAACTTTTTACATTAGTTTGGTTTTCACTGTTTATAGTTAAAATGAGTAATAATTAGTAGTGCTGTTAAAGATAATTTTATACCTGTAAACAGGGTCACTGACCCTTAAACATTTTTTAAGGGAAACTGCGTTTAAATCCTTATTATGGGTTAGATACTATTTAATTGTGTTTTTAGGTGATTTTATTTTATTTTATTTTTGCAAGTATTTGTTTCTCTTTGTCACATACAAAATATTATGGCAAAAAGGTGACGTCACTAACTTAACCTATATTTTCGGACAAATATAAAAAATTAGGCACTCCTTATTGAAAGCATTAACTCCTTAAGTATATTCTGATTACTAGACGGATGCGTCTCACGTTTTTCAAAGAAAATCATCTTCTATGTCACCAGTCATTGATGTTGTTTGTAGTAGTTGTGTCAACCTCAGTTAAAAAAAAATAGTCCAAAACGGTCCTAAGGTCAGTTTGAAAAAATACTTCTTAAACAAGCATCTAACAAAATGTTGGAATATTCTATAAAGAAAGAGAAATACTTTTATTAATACAAAAGAATATAGGTTTCATTGTTTCTATAAAATTCCATTAGCCCTCATTTCAGTTATAACTTAAGATTTTTTATTACCCTATAAATAGAGACCTTCCATATTCTTTTTGAAATTATTTAGTTTTATTTAAAACGAGAAAATTGCTCTGGTCAAGGTGGCACCAATACCTATTTGCGATTTAACTGTGTAGTAATTTAAAATTTTGTAAACTAAAAATTGTGTGATTTATATGGCCTTTTTTTTATCAATGTGTTAAAAATATTTTTTTACTAGCGTGTAAAAAGCAGTACTTTTCCGCACGCAATTTAGTTTGAAAAGTGTCACTTTTTTCTGCATTTTTAATAGTACACTATGTCTCACTATTTTTCCGCACCACTGCGGTGGTGAGTCGCAATAAAGGATTTTCATGTACTTCAGCATTTAAAAGGAAATTTTGCTTTGGTATGGTAGGATATTATGGAATTGTGTTAAAATAATAAAAAAATAGTTTTATGTTTTCCTTACGCTCATGTAAAAAATAGCGTTTCTAACGGATGCTAAAAGCTGCACGCATTTGTAGAATCGCACGCGATCGCGGCAAAGCTGACCGAACGCGTGGCGGAGTTCGGTCAAGCAGTCAAATATACTATACCTTTACGTTGGTAGTAACCTTTTAGTTTGATGTCCATAATTTTATTATTTAAAAATTCCATATATCCAGAACTTTAAATATTAGCTAATTAGTTATACAGGGGGTTTCAAAATGCATGCATCAAATTTTGGAAAAGCATATACAAAGTG
This sequence comes from Listronotus bonariensis, assembly GCA_014170235.1. Taxonomy (NCBI): domain Eukaryota; kingdom Metazoa; phylum Arthropoda; class Insecta; order Coleoptera; family Curculionidae; genus Listronotus; species Listronotus bonariensis. Next base: position 76,363 of record JACEGR010005118.1, read on the forward strand.
ATTAAATTCTAAGAAAACAAACTTTTTAACTACAAAATTGAAACTTGCTTCAAACCAATGGGGATTTAAAAAAATATATTTTCGGAAAAAGCAGTGGCACAATATTTTTTCCTTTAAAAATAGTCCATACAAATATGGTACGGACACCACTGGTATTTTTTAAATATTTTACAAGAAAAAATGTATCTTGCTGCTAGGTAATTTACTAAACACCAATTAAAATATCCAGACTGGTTTAAAATTATAATAAAAATTGCTTTTTTCTTAGAATTTAAACACCCTGTATCTATGAAAAAAGCGCTTCCAGACATATGTTTATATACAAAACTAGAGATTATTTTCGACGTAAAATATGCTCTTAAAATTTAATGCATAAATTTCGGAACATCCTGTATGGTCTCAACAATTTAAAAATATTTTATTTTATTGTAACCTTTAAAATATTTAAAATTAAGGACGGCCTTGCCCTTTCTTACGTGGGCGGCGTTATCCAACCTATTCGGGCATCTCCGTACATTGGTGGGGTCTTAAAAACATAGAGTTGTTTTTACTAAAAACGATAACACACCTAAAATTAAGCATACCCTACTATTAACATGGGCTTTAAACAATGAACATACTTTAAAAAAATACTTATATAATATGACGCTTTACAATATTTAAATAAGTTTAGTGAAGCGCGAGTTTCCCGGACCTCCCTACTGAAAGTGCCAGGACTGTCAAAAATATTTTAGTCACATGCTCCCCACTGACTTTACCAGTCTTACAGTGTTTTTAAAATTTATCAATTTATCGTGAAACACCCTGTATACCTTAAAAAAAAGCTAGACATGCTATTCAACATAACAACCTAATAAAAACATAAATGTGTCTCAATTTTAACCACAAAAACATAAAATTTAATTGTATTTGTTTAACAATTCCACATTGTTAAATAAAAATCTGTCGCTTTTATGCCCTACATATGTGTGGGGACAGATGTGCTGTAACATAAATATTTTATAATATTTAAAACAAAAATATGCACAATTTATTTGTTTTGTGCCAATAAGTTTTATTGATAAAATTAAGTTTAT
>JACEGR010005119.1:0-77424 GCA_014170235.1 Listronotus bonariensis
TAAATAATAAATAATATAGTTTAAGAATCAGAAAAGAATGTAAAAATGTATACAGGGTGTCCTGATAAGGTTGTCCTCCGGCGATATCTGAAACCGTTCATCGCATAGCTTTCGGAAAAAATATTTATAGTAAAACCGGCCTCGAGAAAATGCTGGAAATTATTTTCTAGCTTCTAATTCCGCCGCTAGAGGGCGTAAACTAACAACAAAACTAAAAACACGGATTATTTAAGAAATATGCCATATTAACTTATACCGCTGATGGTTTCGTCGCAAACTATGTAAAATCAGAAAACTTTTTTCTTTTAAGCGTTTTTTCCTAACCTGTCAAATATAGCAAGGTGGGGGAGCGAATGTGCCATTTTGAAAAAATTAAATATCTTTCTTTAGGGCTTGACCGATTTTAATAAACTGGGTCTTGTTTGCAAGAGCTTTTACCAGGGCTTAAGATGAAATATCGGGTATACTTAATTATTTTTTTTGTTTTATTCCTGAGACTGATTTATGTCAAAATTTTACATTCTGTCATTTTTTTCGAAAAATTTAAATGCAATGGTATTTTTTATTATATGTTCATTAAAAAGGGCATAAAAAAGTAAAAAACTGGTGCTTATGAAAACCGCATTTCGATATCTTTAATTAATTCTCGACTTATTACCGAAAAACTGCATTTCAAGTACTCTCGTAATTTTCCTATTTTAAGACAAGCAAAATGTGGCGCGGCGTTTTTATCGAGAGTGCCGGGATGTCAAAATTCGAAAAATTCATCAGATATTGCGTGGAACCTCAAAAATGCACTGTATAGCAGCTTTTCAGCCCTGATGAATTTGAATTTAGTTCTTGTGGATTAAGCCAATTTAAATTATGTCTCATTCTAACCGCCGAGGCATTGCAGCCGAGATGCCTCGCCGTTTATTTTGAGTAATTTCTTCAGAATGCCTGTATTGCTGCAAGACAATACGCACAGATTTCCTGAAAGACGGCATTTTAATAAAAAGTGTTTAGGACGTTTGGCAACCCGTTTTAAGAGAAACTGGGAATGTAAGCATCCCATTCTGCAACCTCAATTAGACAAACGACTCAGCGCTGTAAATGAAGTATCATCAATGATAAATGTTCTTGCATATGTAGAAGCGGATCCACATCTGAGCAAGTTCGAAAAATTGCAAAGTGATTTAGGAATAAGTAAACTACAGTTCACAAATCCATTTTAACGGATCATAAACTGTACCTTATCATATTATGTTACACCAAGCGTTGCTGTGTAACAGACATTCTGATCGGAGATTGGACTCATTGTTATTGGTTAAGGAATACGCGCTAGTAGAAGACCACGAATTTTCGCTTAGAGCTCGGACCTGATTGAGGCAACACTTTACAAACACCGAGGAGTAAACTCTGCAGAGACATGGCATTGTTGGTCAGCTAGTAATCCTCACTGGATGAGAGAAGTTGACAACCAAAACAAGTGGAGCGTTAACGTCCTCGCGTGGATTTGGGAACAAAATTATTGGGCCGCATATTTTTCAGGGTCATCTAAACGGCGAAATGTACTTAAATTTCCTTAGAAATGATCTGCCAGGTCTAATGGAAGAGGTTCCGTTAGACATCAGAAGAACAATGTGGTACCAACATGATGGATGTCCTGCGCATTTTCTCTGGATGTCAGAAATCATTTAGATTATATCTATCCAAATCGTTGGATTGGAAGAGGAAGCCTCTTTCCATGGCCACCTAGATCCCCAGATCTCAACAGTTCTAGACTTTTATTTATGGGGGAGGTTAAAAGGTATGGTTTTTGAAACACGACCTACCACGCCAGAGGATATGATTGCCCGCCTACAAAATGCGATAAACTATATCTCAAGGGCCGAGATAGAAAGCGCTGTTCTAAGTATCAATCGAAGGATAAATCTTTGCATTTTAAGTAACGGACAACATTTTGAGCATTTGTAAATAAACTTTTAATAAACTGTATTTTACTTCATTCATTTTAATTAGCCTAAGCCCGTAGATAATAATAAATCAGCTATTATTATCCACGAGCCGTGTAATAATAAATGCTGTTATTAAATTAATGATAAACAAATTATAAGGATAATATTTAATATTCGTAGAAAAACAAATTGTTTTCGTTGTCATGGCACACTCGACAAAAACGCTCCGTTGACTGCTTAAAGAAGGAAAGAATATGGTAATGCAGTTTTTCGGCAATAAGTCGAGAATTAATTAAGATATCGAAATGCGGTTTTCACCAGTTTTTACTTTTTATGCCCTTTTAATGAGCTTATAATAAAAATACCATTGCATTTAAATTTTTCGAAAAAATGACAAAATGTAAAATTTTGACATAAATCAGTCTCCAGGAATAAAACAAAAAAATAATTAATTATACCAATATTTCATCTTAAGCTCTGGTAAAAGCTCTTGCAAACAAGACCCAGTTTATTAAAATCGGTCAAGCCTAAAGAAAGATATTTAATTTTTTTCAAATGTACATTCGCTCCCCCACCTTGCTATATTTGACAGGTTAGGAAAAAACGCTTAAAAGAAAAAAGTTTTCTGATTTTACATAGTTTGCGACAAAACTATCAGCGGTATAAGTTAATATGGCATATTCTTAAATAATCCGTAGTTTTTAGTTTTGTTGTTAGTTTCACGCCCTCTAGCGGCGGAATTAGAAACTTGAAAATAATTTCCAGCATTTTCTCGAGGCCGGTTTTACTATAAATATTTTTTTCCGAAAGCTATGCGATGAACGGTTTCCGAGATATCGCCGGAGGACAACCTTATCAGGACACCCTGTATAAAAGCTCACAACACTTATTTTAGATTAATTACTTATTTTAGGTTTAAAGTTCTGGCAAATGCCTTGCAGCAACGCTATAAACAAAGCAGGTTTAAAGTCAAATAGTTTTGTATTAAAAATTAACATTAAAATGCATTTTTGGAAAAAATTATATAATATTTAAACATCATTATTACAACAAAATACGTTAAACAACCAATTATATAAGCAAAAATTTAGGACACTGTCTATAAATACTAGGAAAGATGATAAAAGTCCAGTGACTTTTATTAGTATTTACATTTATTTACCCTTAGTATTGTGTACTTTTGAGGTCATAATACAGGGTGATTCAAAATCGATCACGAAACTTATAGAGGTAAGTCTACTTGACAAAATAAGGGTAGAGCTCTCATATAATTTTTTTTTCAAAGTGTCATTCGTTTTCGAGTTACAAGCCGTTAAAAGTTCAACTTTTATTTTGTTTTTTTCACCATATTGCATTTATTTTTTAACCACTCCAGTTGATATTTGGCACACAAATCGAGCTTCGCCGATTCTAAAATTTTAAGACAAAAGTACTTTTTTAAATACCGCCAGAGGGCACTTTACCTAAAACTTAAAATTTATTTACATCATAACTTTTTATTGTGACAGATATCGTAAAGCTGGGGGCGCCATTTTATAGACAATCAAAAACTTAAAAAATAAGGTACTCTTTTATTAAAGTCGATAAACCTCACCGTTTAGGCACCAATAGACATCAAAGTTTTCTATAAATTTTAATCAAATTACCTTAGATACATACAAGGATGTTCAGTAACTCAACTGACAAATTTTACAGGGCGATTCTACAACAGAAAATAAATAAAACACTTCATATCAAGAGATGTAAAAAAAATTAAGTTTTAGGTAAAGTACCCTCTGGCGATATTTAAAAAAAGTACTTTTGTCTTAAAATTTAGAATCTGCAAAGCCTCGATTTTTGGTGCCAAATATCAACTTGGTTGGTTAAAAAATAAATACAATATGGCGAAAAAACCAAAATAAAAATTGACTCTGACGGCTTGTAACTCGAAAACGATTGACATTTTTTTTAATTTATATGAAGCTCTACCCTTATTTTGTCAAGTAGAATCACCCCCTTAAGTTTTGTGATCGATTTTTTAATCACCCTGTGTATTATTAAAAATTTAAAAAATAGTCGTGCTTATAGTTTTAATTTTTATTATCAAACAATTATGTTAGTTCTGGTTTAAAACAAAAATTAAAAATGTTTTTAAAATAAAACTTACTGTGTTGAATAAATTTCAATTTGTTGTATGATTAATAAAACATAAATATTTTAAAAACTCATCAATAAAATAAATAATAAATTTTGATTTAAGTCACTACAGAAAAGGACATTTTATTTTATTTATTTATAATTTTGGTATGTTAAGGATCAATTGTGATGTTTAGTTTCAAAATGTACAATCTTTCTGCCCTAAATTTAAACAAATCAGCTTTAACAGTGAGTAAAGTGTCAAATATAGTATATTCCCTAACTAGTGCTGAAACTGCAAATTTTCCGCACGCGACTGTAGTTGACCGATCTATGCGTAGCAAAGTTCGGTTAAACAGTCAACTGCGGAAAAGGCCCTTTCAGCACGTATTAGGAAGGCTATTTTTCTACGAGCATAAGGAAAACATAAAAACAAAATTTTATTATTATTTTTGAATTTTAACACAATGCTACCTAATACCCTACTACTACTACTACCTAATATTGATGGTAGCATTTTGCAGGTTAATGACAAATTAATTAAAGGAGTTTTTTGTTGTGAAAATAGTGTCAGCAGAATGCGTTTCTTCCACCGCTTGAGTTGGTTTGACCAAGGCAAAATTTTCTTTCAAACATGAAGTCCTTCATACATATGGAAATCTTTTTAAATATTAACTTTACGAAAAAAGTTATGCTTTATAAAAAGTTCTGTATGGTCTAAAAACTAAAATTCAATAGATCTTAATTTTTGCCAATGGTATACGTGGTATCCCAAATAATATAAATTTAATTTAGGAGGATGTAAGTACCTACCGTTATTTTTGACAATATTAACAAATATAAAAAAAATGTTTAGAATTAAAAACTTTTTTTATGCGAAAATTAAAATTTGTACATTGGTGAATACTTAATTTCGAAAAATAATATCTAAAGAAAGCTTAATTTAAGAGTTATTTTTATTTCTAAACATTTTTCTTTTATAATAATTTTCGATATTTTTAAAAATAAGGGTACTGGACCACTGAGAATAAATGAATGTCTAATGATTGCATTTTAGGTTTTAACCCATGCAGAACTTTTTATAAAGAATAACTTTTGTTCGTAAAATTAATAATAAAAAAGTTTCCCATATTTTATGTAGACAACTTAGGCGGACACGTTGTATGGTTCGATATTTGTGTACTTTTCCGACCTAGTGCGGAAAAGTGACTCTATCAGTACTAAAATGCGTGCGAAAAAGTGAACTTTTTGCACGCGAGTAGAAAAATATATTGTTATGACAAACTCTTTTATTTATTATTTATTTAAATTTAGGGATTTTATAACCAGTCTGCATTAATTACTATTCTATATTAAAAACTCTTTTGCATCTTTATGTGTTCATAATTTGTATTTTCTTTTTACGGCAAAATTACTTAAATCCTTTTATTCGCGATCACAAAATTCAAAGCCAGAAATCGAAAATGTTAATCAATTTACATCAAAATCTATTTATATGAAATGTTCCGCCCTCCATGCACGATTGTTTTCGAAAAAGCTGCGGCCGCACCATTGTGCCGGGCGCCAACAAGAAATTAGTTTGAATGATACGTCAGAACGTTAATGGATTCCAATTGGACATGGATACATGACTGATGTTTTGGTCAGCGAGTTTAAATTTTTGGAGATCAGTTAAGAAACCGCTAGGCACTAAAAGATAACCTGCTATACAAATAACTAGAGGCCGGATACGGTAACTCGCAAGAATTTTTTTCCATTTTCTATTTTCTTTCTATTCCGAATTCCGTAAAGTCTTTTGGCTCGTTCCTAACTTACAGATCGGTAATAGAAAGACGATTTGGATTTTTTTTGTCATTTATCATGTTCTATTCTCAGGGCCGTATTATCCATTAGGCTGACTAGGCTACAGCCTAGGGCGCCAACAGAGAGCCAATACAGAGGAGGTTTTAAAAAAGTTTAGGTTGAATGGGGATTTTGGTGAGCATAATTTCTCTGTGAAGGGTGCTTGGAATGAAATAGGGAAATAGATAGATATTGTTTTCCTCTTCAAAAATTTTTTGGTGGAAATTGGCGCCCCGGGAATTGTAGCCTAGGGCGCCTCAAACAGTTAATACGGACCTGTCTATTGTATGACATTTTGTATAAATTGTAACATTGACGCCATTGCAATTGTGATCGAAAAAATAAACACATTTTTATTTCGTGTTCTGTGAAAATATTATTGGTTTATGTTGTGTTGTTATATTGTATTTTGTTTGAACTTTAACATTTACGAGAGAGTACCCACAAAAACCGAAATTTGTAAAAATAAACCAGGAGAAAACTGCCTTTGCTTTCAACTATTTAGCAAAGTGTCAAATAAAATAGTTTTTAGAATCAAATAGATAAGCATCCAATATCTAAAATTTTAGGACACACCTACCAAAACAACTATAAAAAAAAGTAAAAATATTTTGCAAAAATTCACATAAAACTAAAAATCAATTTTATGCAGTCATTAGTAGATAATAAAGATTGCGAAAGTTAGTAATTTAAACATAATATATGTAACTAAAGTTTTACCTGTGATAGCCTTTAATTTATAAAAAAAAGTGTATTTACCCAGTAATTTTATTTACGTTTTCTAAAATTATAAAAAACACAAATGAAGGAGGCAGAAGCAAAAAGGTCCAAGTAATAAATTAATTTTTCTAAAATGTTTGACTTTAAAGTCAGTTTTCTACTACAAAATATGTGTCTAATAATGTTTTCGTTATTAAAAAATAAAGTATTTAAATTATAATTTACATGTCTTTCCTTTCAAATAATTTGTTAAATTTTACTATTTAAATTTGCACTAAATTCATTTAGAGGAAAATGGTCACTTAGATTATTTTATTTCTTATCTCTTTAAAAATTAAATAATTTTTTTGTATCAAATAGTTTTATTGACTTTTTATACAATACACTCTAAATCATAAATATTCGTTGGTGTTCAGCTACATAAAAATAAAAACCGAAACTTTTTTATATAATTCTTTTTACTCGTCTGGAGCTTTTTTGCGATGTATTATGATTAATTTTAAGAAAGGTCTTGAAAAAAACGAGCCTTTAAAAAGATGGGATGAGAGTATGGTGAATAAGAGAGTCTCTAATATCAGTATCTTTTTAAAAGGTTGATTTTTCCCAGTTTTATCATAAAACCAAACCTATAAAACCTACTTACCCAATATAAATTAAAATTAAGTAGTTACATGTAGTTTGGATAATTATTTACAAACCGGACGCATCGCCGATTTTAATTAAATTTGGTATATGGTTTATTTTTGGGCGCTAATCACGAATCGTTTTCGACATATTCATCGTCAAACTTGAATAGAAAACTAACCTAAATTTACCATATTTTTTGCACACAATTCTCGAGTTTTCCTCTAAATTGGCACTAAATATTTGATTTCTAACTGTAAAAACTCTTTATTTTTTATTTATTTTACCACTTTTTTCCATAAAATTGCAAAACTTTTAATAATTTCAATCCCATGGCGCTGCGCGAATAGCTTTGAATAGTTCTGGTTAGATATAATATAGGTTTCATCGCAAGGATTGCAAGAAATATGATTTTAAAACTAAAAGATACAAATATTAAGGGTTACTTAGACGCCAAAATGTCGGACACCATAAAGACTGCCGGCGAATTGGCTCGACATCCAAATGGTAACGCCGAAATGGCCACACCAAAAGAAAAAGAATAACCAAGTCAAACAACTAAAACATTTTTGTTAGCTAATATAAAGACATTCTTAACTAGTAACTAAAGTTTAATTAAAAAATCTTAAATATATCTGTCTACAGATGGGGCTTACAAGAATACAAAATTAGATTTAAAAAAAAGCCATTTTTGATTTTTAAAAAATGCATGTTAAAAATGCGATTTACAAAGAGGAAATGTTGATTTTTGTATACAGGGTTCGCAAACACTTCAAAAAATGTTGTTTTTCCAAAAGTAAACTACCTTCATATTTAATTTATGAGCAAAACGCCGTTTTTGTATAAAGCAATAGCGGCTGAAATGCAGACATTATTAATGTCTTTATTTCTTTTACAGGGATATCAAAATGTTTTATGAAAGTTATAAGGTGATATCAGAAATTAATTACAAATATTTTCTTTATAAAAAAATAACGTAAAAAAAACCTTAAAATTACAACAAATAATATTTATATAGAATAATATTTAGCCATTATTTCCCTTCCCCATACATATTAAGCACATATGTATTTCCAGCTGTAAACCAAGGTGATTTAAGCGTTTTAACCTTACGCCACAAAAGTGTACATGTGGGCAAGTACCTTAATACATACTCAAAATAAAATGTGATTTCTATTCGGGTAAACATTGCTTTTAGAAGATATCAAACAATTTTTTCCCGACATAGGTATTTATTTATTTTTTGCCCACCAATACCATGTTACGTACGACGTTGCTAATTCTGTGAGGGATTTTGTTTGTCTGTTCTTCTTCAAAAATTGCATTTAATAAGCAAGAAAAATGTATTTTTAGAGGCAGTTAATTAATAAATATGATGTGTTATTTCATTTTAGGCTATTAGGCATATGATTTTAAATAACTAAGGTTTAAAATTAATTGATAATAAGGAACTTTTTGCTAAGAATAATGCAATGAACCATCTCTTGAAGTGTCGAAAATTATTTCCCTAACAGTGGCGGCCCGTCGGGGGATGCAAGGGAAGCATTCCTTTCCCTAAAGATCCTAGCAAAAATAAAAGAAATGTTTAATGGTCACATTGTTGACATTTTTAACAAAAATATTAATTTTAATAATTTTTTTTATTTTGATCATTTTTATGACTTACTTCTACACAAAAGTTTCTACAGCCGTAAAATAATCACAAATCGTGCCATTCTGATTAATTTTTATAAACACCTAGCAAGACATACGAAGACGAAGGTAAAAGGAAGCAGATCTAAATGTATGAAAGTATGTTTCTTTTAAGTTAAAGACTGACCCCAGAAATAGGCAACTCAAAAATACAAAAACATCCAAATTTTATTGGTTTTTTTTCAGTGTGTTACAGACTGGATGCACACTCAAGATTTGCTTCCTGAGTGATTTTTATCGATTTAATTGTTGCTTAGGTCAGGATTGTTGTGCTCAGGATATTGATATTATGTCTTGATTTGTGCTGAGTTGCAATGCAAGGTTAGATTAGGGTGGGGCGGGGCTAGTTGAGCAATTTTTCACTTGATCGGTTAAAGCTCCTTAAAAGAGGTCTTAATGGCTTATAATGCATACTAATGGATTAGCAATTTATCCTTTATTAATATTGTCCATAGTACTTCTTTGTAATAAGTCAAATTTAGGGGCTACATCTATTTTAATGTAGATAGTCAAGTATGCCCAACGTACCCCATAGGTAAGGTAAGTTGAGCAAGGGTATGGGGCTAGTGGAGCACTTAGAAAGTATAGTCAAATCATGGCTTGAATGTTAGGTACGTTTACAATAAAAATACATTTTGACAATTTGCTTTTTATATTTATAATCTTATAGTGACAAAACAACAAATCTCATTAATAAAACAGCAAACGTACCTAGCTTAGCTTAACTATTGAATTTAATACCTATCAATTCATCTTCGTTTTTTAAACTTTTTAGGCAGTTTTATTTTGCTTCTCTTATAATGCCTTTTGTATCTGTTCAAATCGCAGCTTTTCTCTATCTTCTGTTTGATATGGCTCCTTTTCTTGGGTATGGTCAAACTATTTCCAAAGAAAATTTATAAGTTAGATAGGTCAGGTCGTTTTCTTTGTTGCTTGTACAAAGTTCAGGTTGCAGCCTCTTTTAAATCCTGTTACTTACTGTTATAAGTCCGTATCCTAAAAAATTAAAAAAACATTTTATACTTAAAACCGTGGGGTTAGTTGGGCAACTATAGCTCAACTAACCCCAACCTGAAAGTTTAAAGGAAAAGTACATTTATTAGAAAACCGGTTAGAATTATATCCAAAATCTTTATACATAATTAAACTGAAATAAATTTACTTAAGATCAACACTTACCTGATTAAGGACGGAATACATTTAACTATCACAGATAAAATTTTCCGGCTTGCAATTATTTTACTTTTTAATCACAAAATAAACAATGCGCACGGATACTTTTCTCGATCGCCGCGTCACCACTAGTGTTCGCACAATGAGTTCCCCTCGCGCAACCCCTTCTTTATGCTATTTGATGCTTTCGCGTGCGGTCGATAGTTTTTGAGATATTTTGATTGCCCAAATTACCTCTATGCTCAACTAGCCCCGCCCTACCCTAGTGACTATTTTTTAGATTGTTAGGTGCGCGTGTTATGTAATTGCATTTCGTAATTAGCATAATGTTGCCTATATATGACCAAATGTGTGTTTTATTGAAAACGACATTCTCTAGGTGGACACATCAGGACCAAAGTCGACTTTTAAATTCGGAAAATCCCAGTGCGGTAGTTTTTAGTTAAATAAATGTTTTCATTTACATTGTTTAATAATTAGCGCAAAATCGACAAACATGTTCACTAGTTTAAAATCTCGAAGAATTGACCTTTATTTAAGAAGTAAATAAGTTGCTTGGGAAAATAAATTATTGGAAATTCACTTATTTCCTGTTCTCGTGATCAAAAGTAAGAAAATGTAACTTTTGTATTGCAAGAGGTCGTCAACATTATACTATTTATAGTAAAATCTTAAGGTAAAAAACTGCTTTTCCTATTTTCAAAGCCGCAAGCCGCCACTGTTCCCAAACACCATAAGTAGGAATTTTTGTGCCAGTTCTTTCCACCACTAACTTTGGAAGATGAAATTATTTCTACTGCTAAAGGGAAGGCAGAACTATTTGCCAAACAATTTGCTGCCAATTCAACCCTTGACCCTCCCGTAAATCATCCAATTCCAACGGTTACCCCAGTTCCTCATAAAATGCCCGATATTATTTTTAAAGTAAAACACATTAAGCGTATCCTTTCCTCCCTTAACACCAAGAAATCGTCTGGGCTGGACGGCATACCAGCAATCGTTTTAAAAAATGTGCTCCAGAACTTGCACCAATCTTAACTCGGCTCTTTCGAATTTCTTACGACACAGGTATCTTTCCGGAGAGCTGGAAGGCTGCACGTGTTCAACCTATTCCCAAGAAAGGATCTAAATCGCTTCCATCTAACTATAGACCAATTTCAATTCTCTCAGTTCTTTGTAAAGTAATGGAAAAATTAATTAATTCACAAATTCTTAAGTACTTAGAAAAACACAAAATTTTGCACGACAGGCAGTATGGATTTCGCCACAAAAGATCTACAGCAGATCTTCTTTCCTTCGTACTGTATTTTTAGTGTCTCATCCAAATATTACTGACCATAATATATTAAAAATGCGCAAAAACGTCTGACTAGATTAATATCAATAAAGAAATCTGGTGATGTTTTGGAATTTTAATTACAAGGCGAGTAACTATTGTGGAAAACTGCATTAAAAAGTATGAATAATAAGATCGAATGTTTATTTTGCAATATTTATTAATTATCTATTACAAATCAACGTTTGCTTTTTATGGGTATCAAAAGAGCCTGAAATGCCCAGTCACGCTTGTATAGGACTTTATTCTGCACAACAGCGAACACCAATGAACATACTATACCGTAATTTAATCTGTTTAGAGTGTGCCAATACCGTAAATAAAACAAATACCTATTATTGTTTACCGGCACAAAATTGCAATATTTCATTTTAATTTACAGTTTGCTGAATACCTAGTTATTAATAAACATTTAGAATGTATAATGGTAAATGCATTATTTATTTTCTATTATTCATTAATAAAATTGTGTTAACTCTGAAACTGATTTCTTTCTTAACTACCTAACTATCTTGTAAACTACAACAGATGGTTAGGGTTGCCTGCTGTTGAAATTTGTCTTTGTCTATTTATGCTCTGGTAGGTAAAAATAAAATCTGTTGTTATTACCTACTTTAACATAATGAGATAATTTTTGGCCTTATTATTATTTTAATATTTAACTGATAAATTTCAATTTAAAACGATTAAACGTTTTTTTTACTAAACAGGAAATTGAACTAAAACTAAATAAAGGTTTTTGAACAATTATGTCAGATAAAAAGGACTGGAAAGCCGGCCCTCCCGTTGAAGCTGACCTAATTTGGACGGCTTCAAAACAGCCAAGCATTTGAAGCAGAAGACAAATCAAGGACGAAAATAAACATGGGCCTTGGACAACACCCTTCAGTGTTCCAAGCGGAAATTGTAGCCATAGAAAAATGTGCTAGAGAAATTACCAGAAAAAATTACATGGTAAATACCATAGTAGGTAATGTATTTGAACAACCAGGCAGCCACCAAGTCAATCACTTTCTGCAAGATGAGCTTAACACAGGTGCAGGACTGTGCAGTTTCCCTGGAAGAGGTCTGTGTGCTCAACAAGTTAACTATTGACTGGGGACCAGGACATAAGGGCCACCAAGGCAGTGAGGAAGAAGCAGATAAATTAGCAAAGAAGGGTGATATAAGGAGAATGGTAGGTTCCGAGACCTAGTGCGGTATTCTTTGAGCCAGATATAATTCATTCTAAAAGCAATGCCGTAAAGTACACAAAAAAAATAAACAAACCTTTTCGAAAGCATATAGCCTCGGACAGAGCCTGATTACATATTTTATGATAATTAAAAAAAAACAGCGCTAAACACGTTTCACGTACTTTAAAAAAATCCTCTAATTTCGTCTTTGTCCTGTCATAAGACCTGACCCGTGCCGTGAGAAGCCAGAAACTCGTTGGTTTTTTGCTGCGATAAATTATTGTTTACAAAAGGATTTCTCACAATATGATTCCTTGCCACTTATTCCGTCATGCCAAGTAAGGTCATCTATTAGATCAGAGATCATGAGAAACTTCATAGACAGAGGCGGTCATAAGAGGGGGCCATGGGGCCATGGCCCTCCCCTTTCATGCCACATTCTATGTAATCGATTTTTGTTTGTACCTAAACACACCCAATTGAAAATATGGACATTTAATGATGATACTCCCCCTCGGAAAGTTGATATGACCGCCCCTGTCCATAGACATAGACATAGATATGGTTGATAAAAACACAAGGATAGTCATATGCGCGAGAAATCATTAAGGCATACTCGCCGGAATTTACAAAGGAACTTCTGAATTACAACTGGAAGGCGGTAAGAATTATAGTGGGTCAACTTACAGGTTATTGCAGACTGAATAAACACCTGAAAACAATGGGCTTGGCAAAAGAAAACCTATGCAGGTTCTGCCAGTAGGAAGAAGAACACTCTTGGTGCTAATGTCAAGCAGTAAGACACTTTCGTTTGACTATACGTAATAGGTTTTTACTCTACAAGCAAATAATAAGACCAGTTCGGTCCTAAACTTGCAAACTCTAGGGCTGTACCAAAACTATCCAGAGCTTCTACGATAAAGTATTAGGAAACATGGTAAATGCTCCCCTTGATACGTGACAATCCTTTATCAAGGCCTGAATATGGAAACTGTGAACAAGATCATCAAGAATGTTGCAAAACGTCCGGAACATCGATTTTATAATCTGACTCTTCGATAACATTGGACTACTAGGAAGACCTAAGCAGAAGAAGCCCTTTGAGATATAAGTGTTTCACTGAAAGGTGGAGCATGGTGCTTGTGTGTATTCCACATATTGAGTAGCGTAGCTAGGCGGTGTAGGCGATCAACTACCGCCTCGCACCTGGGGGAAGGCTCGCGGCTAGGAGGTCTTGCTGTTGAAGGTATGAAATGTAAGACATAGTCATTGCTATGTTATAATTTTGTGCAAGATAAACAGTAGAGGTTTTTTGTGCCCTCTCTTCAACTATAATCTTTCAGAAAAGGGGTCTCACAGGTACTGTTCACCTACACCTGTCCTGTATTTGACGGTGGGATCTTTTTTGCAGTCCAACTTTAATCATTTAACAAACGGGCCGTATTTATTGTGTAGGAAAAAATATAAAACACTGTGTATTTAAAAGGACCCTTTTTGGTCTCTAACTTTCTTTGCTATCTTCATTGACAAAATGGGCCTCGCGGATTCGATTTCGCCTACGCCACATATTATTGTGGTTAGTGGGTTTAGAGACATCGTAGCGTAAGCTCTTAATTTTAAAGAGATGAGTAAAAGTAATTTCACTACATTAAGACGTGGCGTCGCGTCGTAGGGTAATTTTTATATTAAAAAAAAACATACATTTTACTATTAAAGTTAGGAATATTTGCTATTCCTATTCATATGAAATGTATTATTGCATAACTGTTATGTTTACTTGTTAAAAATAAAACTTTCCTAACAATGAGATGAACGACCTGACAAGGTTATATATTTTTCTCACTAATTAGGTGAATAAAATTGAAGATTCTCAGATTAAAAAGTCGACTTTCAGGTCAGTAGTTACATAAATTGACTGGCAATTCAAATAAACAAATTATATTAGTGTAATAACACCAATTATTTAAATATGCCATGTTCAGCGGCGTAACAATAATATAATAATAAACTTATTAATATTTAATGGTCAAAGAACGTAAATATGCAAAATTTTAGCTTTATTTTTATTTTCTTACAGTCACATTAGATACTATAATGAATTTGTATTAATATAAGGTAATATACACTAACTTAGTCTTTACATGTGCTGGTTAAAAGGTATCTTCACAAATTATATGCGAAACTAAGCGTGTTCGTTGAAATCGCTCACCACTATGGTCCCTTCCACTGCGTGGTGGATATACACCCCACGATTTAGTACGTGCCCCAATGCTCATCTAGGTATCAGTTAGTCCCATATTTTTGTTGGTATAGAACGTGAGCAGAAGTTAGTTAATTGTGTTTAGCTGTTTGTGAACGTTTTTTTATTATTAAAGTGTTAGTATAGTGTCTTCTTACATTTTTTTACCGTTTAATATGGGATATAAATGTGTATATTATACTCTACCGAGAGCGGAAAATCATTTTTTAAATTCCCAAAGGACCACTTGAGGTAAATATAAATGTGATATTTTGTTATATAATAAAGTTATTTTTAATTAGTCCGTACATGTTGATGTGCAGGCTATAGATAATATCGGGCACATTAATGTTCACGTAACCATAATACTTTTTAATATAAATTAAAAGTATTTTCTTGATGAATTAAGTTCTATTTACAAAAAAAAAGTGGATAAATTATTTGGATGGTTATTCTATAATGAAAATATATTTTTAGCGCAAAGGTCTGGCTTAAGTCTGCCGGAAGGGAGGATTTTTTGAAAAAAATCTGATGAATTATAAATTGTGCGGAGATCATTTTAAAAATAAATTTGTTTCAATCTCGTCATCCGCAATAAAACGTCTATTTAAGGTAAAACACCCAAAGGTTGACACATTAAGAGAAAAAATTTCATGTTAAATTTTTTTTTACAAATTTTTGTATTTTTAATGGTTCTTCTGGTATGAAAAAGTTAACTTGCTTATCACTTTATAATGTATATGTTTCAATATTATCTAGCAAGCTATCTTTAAAAAAATATACCCAAATCTTTAAGACCGGGATTTTCCACTAAAGATTGACATGCCAAAAAAGTCAGAGCTCTAAAGATGGACAGGCCTTTGGACTAAAGATTGACAATTAAATATTTTGCTGCACTTCTTTTATAATAATTAATATTTAATAGTTAAATTAATATAAATCAGTGTATTTTAAAAACACTTTTGTTTTCTATAGTTCCGAAAATGCCATGATAAAATTAAAAAGTAAAGATCTGTACATGTACTTAAAATACCCATTTATTGACATATTTAAATCCAATAGTTGACACATCTGTAAATAACATTAAAATTAAAAACAAAATTATCTTAGCTAACGTAAATTATACAGAAATGCTAATTAAATACTAGTATATATAATACTTAAGAAAAGGAAATTTTTGAAAAACATATTAAAACGAAATAATTACTAAATAGCTAAACTACAGATACAATTTCCTAGAACTGGTAAAAAGTAACTATCCATCGACGTTCAATTCTTTATTGAATTGGTACTTAAAACGATGGCCAGCAATTTTCATTTGGGGAAACTCTTTTTTCCAGGAAATGTTACCAGGACATAATAATTTTTTCTAAAGCTTTCTGCTTCTTGTTTGGTCAGTGATTCTGTCATGACCTGATCATATTGTAGAATTTCTGAAGAACTTATTTTATCATCAGTATCAAAAGCTTGCCATTCTTCCGTTGTGTCAGAATCAGACGTGATATCACTCATTTTCTTCGAATTCATTTTATTCCCAAACAGCACAAACTTTCCATTGAGCAATCCCCCATATAAGTAAAGCATGCGTCCACACTATTTCTTGACCTTGCTGCAGAGCTGGGCTACACAACCAAACAGTGGTTAAGCTGTGGAGCGGACATAAAGCATCGCGAGACCCATATTTTACTTGTATGGGGGATTGCCCAGTGGAAAGTTTGTGCGATTTGGGTTTCTTCTTGTTTTTTTCTTCTTTATACCATTTTTTCTTGTTTGACGTTTTCTAGCATTTCTTTTTTCTTTTGTCTCTTTTCTGTTCTAAGGCTGCTTCCATATCTTTAGGTGAGTATTTTAGCAACTGGCGTCTTGGCGCGCTTGTGGCGGCTTCGGTTGTATCGGCGAGCGTCGATCTCCGGAGTTAAGCAGTGGAATGCGCGCCCATAATTTGGATGGGTGTCCGGCGACAGCGGTGTTTTGGGCAGCGGCACACGGTGTTTCTGCTCGAGGAAGCGGACCGAGCAACAACCATCCAAGTTATGGAATGAATGGTGTGTGAATGAGAAGGAGTAGGGGTCAAGGTACAATAAGCCTTCAGGCTGCAGTGCACCACCTAGGGGGCGGTCGTCGGACCTGGGTGGGATGACCCCGAAAGGGTGAAAAAAAAAAACTGGCGTCTTTTGGGCTATTTTCGATAAATCCAATAATTCTGAAAATTGATAAATGCAAATCTAAAAAGATCTAATGGTTGACATTACAGTACCAAAAGTTGACAGGGGGTGTCATCCAATAGTTCTGATTGAACAAATTTACTAAAACTTGTATTCCTAGAAATGGAAAAACTAGTGTAAATGAGGGAGAAAAAAACAGCAAAACATGAAAAAACCTCCATAGAGTCAAAAGTTGACACCCGGTGTCAATCTTTAAAACTTTCTACTTTTTAGGTACCAGTGGTTGACATCCCCCAATATCATAACAATAAACGATTTATGGCGTAATTCTATTAAAAACTAAAGTTTTAAAGTTTAAGCATGCTACAGTTTAAAAAAACATATCAGTCTATGCTCTTACCTTAGCTATGAAGCACCAAACCTAATTCATTTCTTAATAAAAATCTTTAGAATTAGTAGAAACAGGTCAAGACACATGTAAGCACCAACTTAAAAATGTGAAATATGGAAATAAATTAACCTATAAATATGAGGTTTTTAACGCTCAATGCAGATAGCACTAGCTTTTATTTCCTAATTATATGTACTCTATAAACATTGAAAATTTGTTAATATACTGTATATTGCACATAAGTGTCAATCTTTAGTCCACTGTCAATATTTGGGTATTTTACCTTAACACTACCGTGCCGACAATATTTTTCCAGCCATTATCATCAAGAAATACAGATAATTTTAAGAACCTTCCAAAAAATACTATTAACCTTCCAAAAAAAATACTATTCTATCAGGTAAATATTGAATAAATCTTAAAAAAGTATTTTTTTAAAACTATGTAACATTAATACAAAGTTTTTACAAAATACTTGTTTATAAAGTTATTGGTATTAATCAGTATGTGCCTAAAGAAAGGAAAATAGGTTATGTTATTTTTGTTTTTATTTATTATACTGCCATTTGAAAGGCTATATTTTAAATTTAAAAAATTATGTGTTTTTTTAGTATTTAAAAAATAACATACTCCTATTACTATGGCAACATCTGCATTGCTTTAAAATATTGCGTCGGGTTTTCTTTATAAACTTCTGTTACTCTGCTTTCAATTATTCTGTTTTAATCCCCAGTTACACAAAAATTTCAATAATCAATTAAGCTAGTAAAACGGAATACCTTTAATTAATTTAATAAGCAGTTATTTATTTGTTAAATATTCTTAACCCACATTAGTTTTATCGTTTGTTAAAATGTTTTGTGCAACCAGGTATACACATTTTATTACAAATTGATCTAAACGTGACATCTACTAACAATATTTTACCTTTCAAAACATAGGTAAAATTTTAAATTGTAATATTTTTTAATAAAGAAATATTTAAATTTTCAATTAGTGTATTATTCTTTTGTCCCGTTTTCCCCACATTAAAAAAACTGCATAATTAATTACTATAAAAGTCTATCTCTCCTTAGCGCCTTGGTGCGGTTTAACCTTTACAAATTAAAAATATTACGATCCATGCATTGGTGCAGGTTTTCCATTTATTCTTTCTCAAGGTCATAGAAACAAGTAAGCGTATTTTGCCGCACTTTCGCATCTGGGTATTCTGATAATTTGTGGTATCTTTCTAGATTTTAATTGAGCAAAATTGTATGTATGCCTAATGGCGAGGTTTATCGAGTTTAATAAAGAGTACCTTATTTTTTAAGTTTTTGATTGTCTATTAAATGGCGTCCCCAACTTTGCGATATCTGTCAAAATAAAACACTTGATGTAAATGAAGTTTTAGGTAAAGTGCCCTCTGGCGGTATTTAAAAAAGTACTTTTGTCTTAAAATTTTAAAATCTGCAAAGCTCGATTTGTGTGCCAAATATCAACTGGAATGGTTTAAAAATAAATGCAACTTGGTGAAAAAACCAAAATAATAATTGAACTTTGACCGCTTGTAACTGGAAAACGAATGACATTTTGAAAAAAAATATATGAAGCTCTACCCTTATTTTGTCAAGTAGGATCACCCCCTTAATTTTGTGATCGATTTTGAATCACCCTGTATACAGTAAGGAATGGGACAAGATATCGACATCGGGTAAAATTTGGGTAAAGGGTGTCATTTAAACTACTTTTTGGCATAAAAATGATTCCGGTCACGTGGTCTAGTGTCAAGGGGGCACTAACAACTTTTATTTTTTTAATGGAATAGGGGGTCATGTAGCACCTAGTTTTAAAGGGCTTTTGATTCTCCATTTATCGCCGTTTTATTCTTAAAAATCGGCCGATTTGTTCTTAGTTACAAGTGTATCCAACCAAAATGACCATTGATAAGACGTAAATAAAGTCAAATTTCAAGTCAAACCTTACATAAATATGCCATAATTAAAATTAACAAAATTTCTTACTTAATAACGACAATTTAAATATTCGTTAATAGTTACAAAATTAAAATATCTCACAGACTGGTTTTAAATTCCAGTTTTACTATAGTGTGTGAATTTCATAGAAAAAAACCAATTAGTATTAAGTTTGGTTCATAATGCTTTACTCTGTGGTTTGACTGTATAGATTACCAGGTTGTATTACGGTATTTGCCTTTTAAAAAAGCTTTGGTATGTAAATCGACCTTTATAATCGACAAGTAAAGGGTAATATACAGGGTCTTTTAAAATACGATACTGATTTTTGATATGCAGGGATCTTTCAAAGGTGCAAAAAAAATGCTACCTTAAATTGCTGATGCTAAAATATGATGATATAACCCAACTTACTTTAGTAGAAAAGTTGATGATTTTGAAGATATAGGGTGCCAAAAATGTATTTAGGTTATAGTTTTTATAACTAATTTTGTTAATATTGCTTTGCAATTAGTTTTACTATAAACTTTAGAGGCGCCACCTGCTGTGTCTTGCACAAAGTAAAAACTATTAACTTATTTCAGCCACTCTGTATGTGTCTTTAAAATAAAAATTCTTCAAGAAACTCCACATAAAAAAAATATACTTGGTAAAAGTTTTTTGAGCAGCCGTTTTTGGGATATCTGGACTAAAAAAAACACTTTTTTCACGACCGTTAAAAAAATACTGTTTTTTTAACCGTTAACATGAAGTTAAAGTACTGCATTCTAGTACACTACATAAAGTGTTAAAAAGGGAACTTTTTAACACTTCGAAGCTTTTTCACACTTTGAATTAGTGTTTTGTTTCAATGTCTACTAGAATGAACCTAAATTTCAATTTATGCAATGTAACAGTAAAAGCGACATCAACTGAACCAAACGGTCAAGTTACCTTTGATTTCGTCATTTTTGTTTTAGTTCATGTGTCACTGGTTTTAATATTTGACAGTTTTCAAATAAATTCAATAGAAATTATTGAAAATTGATAGTAAAATTAAATTTGGATGACTAAGAAATTAAAAAGGAATTTATACTGTTTTAGTATTATTTCTACAAAAAGTAAGTACATGCAACTTTCTAAAATATAAATAATAAATGCATAGTTATGAAGAGGATATATATGGAGGCTATGATTTTTTTGTTGCAATATAATGGATGTGCTGCAAAAATGTAAATTAATAAGTTTAGATAAATAAAACATGTATAAAATGGTATTTTAGAAAATTTTTATACGGTCGTGGAGATAATATAGTATGTAACACATGCATAAAGTGCCTATTTGTCTGTGTGTCTTTCTATCACTTTATATATGCACTTGTTATATAAATTACTATTCTAAGTGGCCAGGCCTAAGCTATACACGGTGTTTCAAAATAAGATGCTGATTTTTAAGAAATATTAATCCTTAGATAGTTTTGAAAAAACGTTCAAATAAGTATAGTTTTTGCCATTTGTGATAACATTATAAATATTCTAATAAAATTTGTTACACAGCTACAATATTTTTTACAAATCAAATCCGTCATCGATTTTATTAAAATTGTGTAAAGGGAAGTTTTTCGGGACGTTGGTCACGAATCTGAAAGAAGTTTTCGTCGAACTCATTTTGTTTTTGAGGTATTCATCATCAGATTTAAAATTCAAATTAACCTTTTTGTCATTATCACCCCCTCCCCTTTCTGCTTTTTGCAAACAATTCTTGATTTTAAGCTTGTGTCATTAATAAAACTGTAATTTTAATCGTTTCAATCGCAGTTGCCGTGACTGGACCATGTATATTGCGTTTGAAATTGAAGTTTTGCAATTTTATAAAAAAAGAAGTAAAATACATACTTTGGAAGTTCTTACCAAATTGGAAACATTGTAATTATTAACTTTACGAAAAAAAATGGCTCTTTATAAAAACTCCGGCCATATGTTTATAGGTACTTTTCTTTATAAAATGACATAAGAAATCACTTTTTAAAGTTTCGAATCATAGTAAGGGAAATACCCATTATGTTAATTTAGAAACAAGTCTTTTTAAGCTACCCTGTACATTCAACATACAATTATTTTTGTGAAAAAGTTTTTTTTTCAAGCAAGACTTTTATAAGGAGGCACTTGTTTTCGTAAAGTAAATAATTAACAAGTCTTCAATTTGGCAAGAACTTTCGACAACACAGAATCACAAATTATCAGAATACCCAGATGCGAAACTAAGCGTGTTCGTTGAAATCGCTCACCACTATGGTCCCTCCCACTGCGTGGTGGATATACACCCCACGATTTAGTACGTGACCCAATGCTCATCTAGGTGTCAGTTAGTCCCATATTTTTGTTGGTATAGAACGTGAGCATAAGTTACTTCATTGTGTTTAGCTGTTTGTGAACTTTTATTTTTTTTATTATTAAAGTGTTAGTATAGTGTCTTTTTAAATTTTTTTACCATTTAATATGGAATATAAATGTGTATATTTATACTGTAGCAAGAGAGGAAAATCACTTTTTACATTTCCAAAGGACCACTTGAGGTAAATATAACACACCTTCTTAATATAAAAATGCATTAAAGGTATTTTCTTGATCATCAATTACAAAAAATAAAATGTGGATAATTATTTAAATGGTTTTTTCATAATGAAAATATATTTTTTAGCGCAAAGGTCTGGCTTAAGTCTGCCGAAAGGGAGGATTTTTTGAAAAAAATCTGATGAATTATAAATTGTGCGGAGATCATTTTAAAAATAAATTTATTTCTATCTCGTCATCCGCAATAAAACGTCTATTTAACACTACAGTGCCGATAATATTTTTCAAGCCATTATCATCAAGAAATATAGACAATTCTAAGAACCTTTAAAAAATACTATTCTATCAGGTAAATATTGAATAAATCTTAAAAAAAATTTTAATACAAAGTTTTTACAAAATACTTGTTTATAAAGTTATTGATATTAATCAGTATGTGCCTAAAGAAAGGAAAATATGTAATGATATTTTTTTTTTTTGTTTAATATACTGCCATTTGAAAGGCTATATATTAAATAAAAAAATTATGTGTTTTTCAGTATTTAAAAATAATATATTCCTTTTACTTTGCATTGCTTTAAAATATTGCGTCGGGGTTTCTTTAGAAACTTTTGTTACTCTGCTTTCAATTATTCTGTTTTAATCCCCAGTTACACAAAACTTTTCAATAAACAATTAAGCTAGTAAAACGGAATACCTTTAATTAATTTAATAAGCAGTTTTTTGACAATGTTTTTTTGTTAAATATTCTTAACCCACATTAGTTTAATCGTTTGTTAAAATGTTTTGTGCAACCAGGTATAGACATTTTATAACAAATTGATCTAAACGTGACATCTACTAACAATATTTTACCTTTCAAAACATAGGTAAAATTTTAAATTGTAATATTTTTTAATAAAGAAATATTTAAATTTTCAATTAGTGTATTATTCTTTTGTCCCGTTTTTCCCACATAAAAAAGCTGCTTAATTATTAACTATAAAAGTCTATCTCTCCTTAGCGCCTTGGTGCGGTTTAACCTTTTACGAATTAAAAATATTACGATCCATACATTGGTGCAGATTTTCCATTTATTCTTTCTCAAGGTCATAGAAACAAGTAAGCGTATTTTGCCTCACTTTCGCATCTGGGTATTCTGATAATTTGTGACAGAATATATATTATAACTGTATAAGAAGTTGATAATATCACACCAACTAAATAAAATAGGAAAGAATATATTATTCCAAAAATGCTTACATGATGAAAACTAAGAGTGCGTTGCTATAAAGGCGTGAAAAATTCTTAGAACTGACCCAGACAAATAAAAAAGCTGTAAATAATCGTCCGAAGAAAAAGCCATCGATCCAAGGAAGAATTTCAAAAGCCCTAAATTAGAGTTGTTGGGCTACTCTGGTATTAAGCCCAATAAATAATCACCTTTAAATTACGGACGGTATAATGCTTTTTATTGCTACCGAATATTTAAGGCCCAGTATACAGGGTGTGTGACGATAAAGTGTTAACTCTGTATGAAGAAGTAGAGGAAAGTGGCCAAATAAAGAATACCATTTTGCTTTTTACACATAATTTGCATAAAAATTATAAATAAAAAACTTTGTAGTAATTATTAACAATTATATATTTGTCATTTATTTTGTAAAATTTTAGTTACATTAATTAATTATTTTTAAAAGAACTAAAAAATGATAAAGGTAGCTAAAGATGGAATACTATAAACAGTAGACTGAGCCAAAAAATGACTTTTTTTGGAAAATGTATCGAAAATATTGTTTAGGGTGACAAAAAGAATATTTGAGCATTTAATATTATTATTTAGAGGTCTTTCTCCTTCATTTTAGTATGGTAGTATTTTTTTCAGAAACTTAAAAAGTTATGAGAGAGCGATAAAACAAAACGTTGCTATAGCGACGAAAAGGCTTACTTTACTCGCATGTTACCACTTTTACTCGCGAATAGGCATTAAAAAAAGACAAACCCCTCTAATTGCGTGTGTAAGTTTTCGTTTAAAAGAAATGCGGGTATTCCATATTAGAAATACTATTCCATATTTGGTCATTTTTCTCTACTTATAATATAATAATTTCGATTAAACAGTGTCTTTTAAAAAGGTTTGCACTATATTGAATTTTCTTGAAAATAAAATTTAAATACAATTTAAGTTGATCCCAAGCCTGTGTTTTAAATTTGATAAAAATCTGTCAAAAACTACTAGTTCCTGGGCCAGTAATAAAGAGGACTTCATGATAAAAACACTTTTAAAACCTTTTTAGGGGGTTTCTTTTGACGGGTCTACCACGAATATTTATAACGCCATATACAGCCGAACTTTAACCCAGTCTTTCAGTATCAAATAATTCGGGTTTTGGACTGGGCGAACGCGTCACAAGTTTTCCACATTACCTTATTAAAGGTACTATATGTCTGTCTTTAACTGTTTTTGGGTTATCGACACTTAAAGAGTAATATTTTTGACTAATATTTTTTTATTAAATATATCAATACACAATAAAGGTAATACAGGTGATTACCTAATTTTTTAAAGTAACTAAAATTTATATCCTATTGGTGGATTTTATTACTAGTTTTTTAAAATGAATTATTCGTTAGAAGAAGAACTACATATAGTAACGCTATAGTACAAGTGTGGAGAAAATGCAAGTGAAGCAAAAAAACATTGATAATTTTCAAAAAAAAAAATAAAAATTGACTTTGAAGTATCAGGAAACCACCTGCATTACGTGTATTTCATATTTAGATATTTAATTAAATAAGCCAAAAATGTGACCTTATAAGCGTCAATAACTCAAAAACAGTAAATTTTAAACATGTAGTAACTTTAATAAATAATAGTTTAAAAAACTAAAAACACGCTTTTATATGCAACCGAACTAAAATTAGAAAATAATTTTTCATTAAAAAAAATATTGTCATTTCATAGTAAAAAGCGTGGGGTGCATTTTACTATTTTTTCATAACTTTTCCATCATAGATATTTGCAAATATAATAATTATAACATTTAATATATTTATCACCCCACGCTTTTTACTATGAAATGACAATATTTTTTTTAATGAAAAATTATTTTCTAATTTTTAGTTCGGTTGCATATAAAAGCGTGTTTTTTAGTTTTTTTAAACTATTAATTATTTTTCATTTTTAGTTTCTGCTACTCCTGACAAAATGACGAAAAATTTTTTTAATGAACAAGAGTAACAAATTTTAAAATTTTTTCCAACAGATTGCAACTCACTAAAAAATTTCTTCTTCATTAAGTAGCAAAGTTTGAAATTTTGCCAACAGATGGCAATCCAGGCAATGTTTGGACCGTTGCCAACATATTGCAACCCACTAAAAATGTCTTCTTCATTTAATAGCAAAGTTTGAAATGTTGCCAACAGATGGCAACCTAGGTGTTGTTTTTATAATATAATGGAATTTTTTTTCCTGGCGATCCAAAAAAGATAACGGGATACTGTTTGCAGATTATTGCATTGTCATGTTTCCTTAATACGTGTGCAAAGTTTCAAAGAAATCGAATACCTGGAAGTTGGTTAAAATTAGGCTCAAAGATTCCGTTACATAGGCAGCCAGATAGATAGATTGATAGATAGATAGTTACAACCCAAGTTAATAAAAGCGTGTTAAAAACACGTAGAATTGACCACAGAATTTAAAAATACAATAATAAATATGGTGTTTCTTATAAAAAATACAACATTTATGGCGTATGTCTTTTGTTTTTAATGCAATTGTTTTTTTAATACGATTTTTAAATTCTCCGAGCTAAAATATGTCGATTCCCTATCTTGAATTTCTTTTAAAATATGGGAAAAGTAAATAAATATGCCATTTTTCGGCTTAAATGGAATACCCTGTACATTGCTTAATTTATTTCTTACCAGTTTACCCAAAAATTACTGATTTTAAATGGCACCATCGATACATTTTATCTTCCTTTAATTTCTTCCTTTAATTGTATATGTCAAACCTCACATGTCATATTTTAATACTTTTGCTGTCAAAAGTCTTATGTTTTAAATAAGCTTTAAGGAATAATTTTAAGTAAAGTAGTAAGGAATAGGCTCATAAATATGCCTTTAATTTTTCTTACTGCAATTAGGAAACACACTGTATATTTTAATTATCTTTATCGTTGCGGATTCCTTAAATCTACGTATAATTTTAACATCAACAAAAAAATTATTTCTCTTGTTCATAGCTAAGGGAAAGCCCAGCTGCCCCCCACTGCCTGTACCTGGCTACGCCCATGAAACTATAGATTTGTATGCCCACGCAAAATTGAAATTTATGGCTTTAAAATATAGAAAAACGCAGATAGTATATTAACACTTATATCAGTTACGATTTTGCCAAACTTGCAGGAAATTTTTACTA
Source organism: Listronotus bonariensis (assembly GCA_014170235.1). Lineage (NCBI taxonomy): Eukaryota > Metazoa > Arthropoda > Insecta > Coleoptera > Curculionidae > Listronotus > Listronotus bonariensis. The sequence continues at coordinate 26,319 of JACEGR010005119.1, forward strand.
AAAAAAATTGTTTTTATGACTCTTTTATGATAAAGGTGACAAATACATATAAATTTTTTAATAATTACGTCTTATTAATCTAATTATTTGATGTCCATCAATTTTTTTCTTATTAAAAAAAATGGTCCAGATTTCTATTTACTGTTTTGTACAGGCAAATTCACTAAGCTGTAAAAAGTTTATTTATATGTATGATATACAGTGTAAGACAAAAAGTATGATATTTTTTAATGCAATACCTTATACCTATCTTATATCACTACTATAAAGAACCTCCAAAGAGCTTTACAAAAATATTTGATATGTCTATCTATATTAGTTTTGAGTATATTAATTTTATCCAACAGCCCCATAAGCTGGCTGCACTGTGCGACATACGGCCATACAGACGTTTTTTTATTAGTTGTAGTTTAAAACTTTTTTAAAGCTAGTTCATACAGACGCGAAAAGCGAATTGCGAAACGCGATTTTTATTCTTATTGGTCAATTTCACATAAAATGTTGCGAATTCGCAAAATTTAAAATCTAGTGGGCGGGAAACTTGAGATCATTTTCCGGCGAATATTCGCGTGCGCACATGCGCAAAAACAGGAGGTTATTTGACATATGTTATTTCAAAAACAATTTTGTTATTGTTATTATTCTGTCATTCCATGAGCTGTTTGGAACGTTATTTTTGTATTCATTTTCTTAGGTATTTTGTTTTTTTGATTTGAATTCATATTAACTTTTTAGCCCTTTTCATTTATAACAAATTTGCAGCGTTTCTACGTCTTAGTTGCCAAATAAATGTGCTATATTCTTTATTCATCACATCAGATAAATGTTATATTATTAAAAAGAAAAACAAAGAAAACCTCAAAAGAACCGAAGCGTAGCGTCACCACTGAAATAAATACAATATAGAAATTTGTAGGTTATGTTGCTGCCTAGAATGTCGGCGAATTTTGCAGCTGTATGAACATGACAAAAAACGCGAATTTTTTGGCCAAATATTCGCTTTCGCAATTCACTTTTTGCGTCTGTATGAACTAGCTTTTACACTTTACATGTATGCTGTGGCCTCGGCTGTGGCATATACTTGAGAGGGCCAGGGCTTCCAAAGCCCACCACTTTAAGATACAAATTATTTTAGAAGCCAACTTATTTTCTTTTTCGTATATTATTTTATTAAACTAATGAAAAAGTGGAGTTTTAACTCTGAACTACAAAAAAAATGGAAACATTTGTTTCTTGGAAGGTTTTGTTTTATACAGACTGTCCACGGATGTGAGTGGCGTATACATGCTTTTTGTCAGAATTATTGGTGCAAGAACCGCTAGGGACACCACTGGATATAATAACTTAAAAAACACACTCCTTGTCCTAAAATCAAGCAAAAATTCGTTTTTTAAGTTGGGCAGCGCGTATTTTTAAACACCCTATGAATAAACTTGTTTTTCTATTCAGTCATGTTTTTTTTAAAGAAGTTTGTGAATATATAGGGTTTACAAGAGGACACAATGGATTAACATTGTTATTTTTCAAAACAAAAAAGATTTTTATAAAAATGTTTGCTTAAAAAAATATGATTTACGAAGAGAGATTTTTTTGTTTTTTTTATCTTTGGACAAACCACGAAGGCTAAAAGCCTAAATACTAACGTACCGTGGGTGTCTTAAGCGACGTAAGAGGGAGTTTGTTGACACGGGACTTAAATACTTGACGATTTGGGAGGAAAGACCTCCGCGGGCAGCAGGTTCCACATTCTAAAAACTCTAGGGATAAAAGAACGAACAAAGTGGAAAGTTCGGCGATTGTCCAGTTGGACCACATAGGGATGCATACACGCGGAACCACGAGTTTCTCTATTGGGAACCGTGAGTGGAGGAACTATACTGGACAATTCCTCAGAGCAAAAGCCGTGGAAGTACCTATAAAAAGCGATAAATCCCCTACAGCCGGACGATGGGCAAGAAAAGAAAGCCTTTCTGTAAGTGAAGGATCATTAATGAGACGAATGTTGAATTTATATACAGAGTTTGCACAAACTCCAAAAAAATAATTCTTCTCCAAAAGTAAATTTTTGTTTTTATCAAGTTAATATGGGTATTTTTCTTGCTCCGGAGGGATTACCCTACCTTGGGCCTACCTCTAGATTTAACGCTCAATAATAATTTCAGAATATGACAGTTATAAACACCGCCTATTCCACAATTATGTATTAGCTGTAAAAAATAATCAAAGCATTTTCTAATTTTAATGAAGATATTTCAGTCAAATTATTTAATAATATTTTGTATTAATATTCCTATTGATTACAAACCTTATTCTAAATAAATTTTTCATATGACATTTTGTTTAAAAACCAAAAATATAGGTATCTAGTTTACTTCTGAAGAAAAATTTTTCAACAAAACCATATTTTTTTGTAAGTAATATTTTTTTAAAGCAAAATTTTTTATGAAGAATGACTTTTCTTAATATAGGTATTTTTATTCATTTGTCCTATTAATATTAAATGTGTGTATAAAGAACAACCATATTCATTTTACAGTTTTTATGAAGAACTTAAGTTTGCGCAAGACTTTTATTATGTTATTGCAACAACAACTTACTGATATTTCTTTGTCCTGCATTTCTTTATCGTGTTTATTTATTTAGCAATGATTTATTTGGTACCAAAGTTGAGAGACCACAAAAATACAAGGCAAATTAGCCAGCAATTTGTGTGGGCAGAAAAATTCGCTGGCCGGTCCAGTCGGTAAAAAAAAATAAATACTTCGTTAACGGTTCCAAAATACCTTTCTTGCTTGTGCTCGCTGGTTGCAATAAAATTTACAGATGATACCCGGTGACCGAAATTGTTATACAGTGTGAACCAGAATAGGACTTACAAGAGGTAAAGTGGGCCAAAATTTTTTGAATTTGAAAACAAAATTTTGGAAAAACTGGTTGCATGTTCCAAAACTAATAAATACAGAATTTTACCCCAATTAGTAATATACAGAGCGAGTTATAACTAAAAACATGAAAAATTCCAAAGAGCTAACTACTTTATTTTTAAAATAGAAGAAAATTGTACAAGTTGTGTTGTAGAGAATTGAATTTTATGTCAAAATTTGAAGGTAAAGCATGAGAGTAAAAAAAAATTAATGGTAAATATTTTCCATACCGCATTACAACTTAAATAATGGGCAAAAGGGAGCAACATTTAAAAGAAAATTTAATAATTTGAAAAATTAAAAAAATCGATGCTTTAATACAAGTATTTTAAAAACTGTAAATGCATAATGTAAAAACTTGACAAACATATTTTTCTTTCCTTAAATTCTTTAACTTTATATTTTGACATAAAATTCAACTCTCTACAACATTTATTTATAGAATTTTGTGTCCTATTTTTAAAAATAAAGGCACTTTACTCTTGATGATTTTTCATATCATTAGTTAGTAAAATTTTGTATTTATTAGTTTTGGACCATGCGACCAATTTTCCCAAAGGACGTTTAAAAATTCAAAAATTTTTAGTTCATGTTCTTGTAACACCTATCCTGGGTCACGCTATATGTTTACACAAAGATCTGGCCAAAAAAAGAACTTATTTTTTTAACGGTTCTGTAAAAATATTGTTTATGATGTTAGAAAAATATATTGTAAAAGTTAGAGCCCTTAATATTAATATTAAATTAATTAATGCTAAGTTAAATTCAAAAGTAACTTTAACATCGAATAACTTTTAATAGTGCAACTGGGGCAGGGGTAAGTGACTGACCCCACCGTATTTTTTTTGCAATAACATATAGATTTTTTTTGGTATTATTTTATGACGTTTATACATAATCTTTTAGGAGAGTATTTATGCTAAAATTTAAAGCTTGTTGCAAATAGTGACGGCTTGAAACACGTTTTTAAGATGGCTTGCATTGCAAGTATCGCTCACTGATGAAGTGTGTACAACTAAGAGCGGTCGTAAAATAATTATAAAATTACTATAATAAAAGAAGCTTGCAATATTTAATACTACTAAAAAGAAGAAAAAAACGTTCTTCAAAACATAATGCGACTTGTCAAAAAAACACATTTGGCACTGTTTGCTTTAAGGGCAAAATTTGCCCAAAATTACAAGATCGAACGCTAATACCCCACACCTACGTAAATCAAAGCTGGGATCAGTCCCTGCCCCCCCAAAATGTAAAGAGACCTGTTTTCTAGCGCATTTTTTTTTAATATGTATTGGATTGATTTAAATATTGACATTTGCATTAGTAACAAAAATCTATAAATAAACTATAATACACTGAATTGTATCCGCAGTTGGTTTCTTGTGAAACATTTTTTAAATTTTTTAAATTTTTCCTATTTAGTATTAATAAACTATAATAGGTTAATGTTTAAAGCGTAAATGCTGGAGTCCCTCAAGGCTGGCACCAGCATTGTTTCTTCTTCACATCAACGACCTTCTCTCGGCCACAATTATTTCCATTCATAGTTTCGCCGACGATGGTACCCTTCACTCTAGTTTTCAGGTTCCTAAACCCATCACTAAACCTGACTTGGAAAACAAACGCAGAGCGATGCAGATATCTCTTTCGAAGGATCTTAATTTAATATTGAATTGGGGCGCCAAAAATCTCATCCATTTTAATGCATCCAAAACAAAATCATGTTCCTTGTCGCGAAAAGAGTCATTAAATACTCATCCTCTATTTATGAGCGGCCAAGTTTTACCGAGCAAAGACACCTTCAATCTTGTGGGCGTCACATTTGAAAGTAACCTTAACTGGCATAAACACATTGTATCTATAGCCGCGCCAGCTTCAAAAAGGTTGGATTTCTTTTTCGAGCTAAAGTTTTTTCCGCTTCTAATTTATACACTTTATATGTGTCCCAAATCCGACTTCCCTTGAAATATTGTTCCCATATCTGGGGCATGGCGTCCCCCACAACCCTAAGCATTATTGATTCTATTCAAAGAAGAGCTATTCGTCACACTAATGATCCTGCACACTGAATTGTCCAGTATAGTTCCTTCACTCACGGTTCCCAACAGACAAACTCGTGGTCCCGCGCATATGCATCCCTATACGGTCCAACTGGACAGACCCCGAACTTCTCACTTTGTTCGTTCTTTTATCTCTAGAATATCTAGATTGTGGAACCTACTGCCCGCGGAGGTCTTTCCTTCCCCCAAATCTTTAAGTATTTAAGTCCCGCGTCAACAAACTCCCTCTTACCTTGCTTTAGACACCCACGGTACGTTAGTATTTAGGCTTTCAGCCTTCGTGGTTTGTCCAAAGATTAAAAAAAAATTACATGGAAACGGTTTATGTTAGAGAGCTTATCTTGTGGGAAATTTAATTTTCTTTAAGAATATAAAAAGAAGATTGTTGTCAAAAAACTGTTAGTCGCGATAATAGACCTACTAATATTAAAGGCTAACTTTCACAATTAGATTTTTATCATCACGAATGATTTTTTTAAAAACCGTAAGAAAAAAAATTGTCCTAGTCTTAAAACAACTACATACTTAAAAACTAATTAAACTATTAATTAGCTTCTTGTAAAAATAAAAAAAGCCTTAAATGGCTTTTCTATTTCACGGATATAGTATGTAAAATTCTTGTTGAGGTTAATATGTCACATATTTATCCTAAAAAAGAAGACAAACCCATAACTTTATGCTGTAAGAGCGCTTTTTTCAGGCTTAATATTTTTAAAAAAATAGTTGTAGAAAAGACATAATGAATAATCAGGGAAAAGAGGATAAATAACCAGTTTTTATCAAAAATAAAATATATAATGTCAATTAAAGCTTTACATCTAAATTAATTTATTATCTCTTAATCACACTGGTAAAAAATCTAAAAATTACTCATTTCTTTAAAATAGTGCCAAGCGTCAGATGAAAAAACGCTAAAAGTAAGCTTTTGACAGTGTAATAATAGGGTTTTTCATTAAATAAACACTAACTGTTTTAAAACTTTAAAATATAAGTTAATGATGTTTAGGATTTTTGAAATATTCTTGACAAAAACAAAATTTTAAAAGTGTGTCTATGTAAAAGCCGCGTCCACACTAGTAAAAATTTACGTTGTGTGCGCCATGCGGCACAAATTTGTATGTGCGTTTAAAATTTTTGCAGGTGTGGACGAGTTCGCCGCATAGAAACACACGCAAAAATTTTCGCGACATTCAACGCACGCGATCCGTCGGTTGTCGGTTTTTTTTCAACATCAAAGAGATTTGCGCCGCAATATTGTTTTAGTGTGGACGTATTTTAACAAAATAGTATGCAACGCATACGATCACACACGTTTTGAGCACGAACGCATGACACACAACGTAAAATTGAACGTGGGTAGAACGTGAAATTTGCGCCGCAAATATTTGCGCCGAATTCTAGATTCAACATACAACACATTTATTTACTAATGTGGACGCGGCTTAAGTTGGCGGCATATGGAAAACTTTTTATTTTTAATTTTACGAAAAAAGTTATTCTTTATATAAAGTTCTGCGTGGTCCAAAACCTAAAGCCGCGTCCACACTAGTAAAAATTTACGTTGTGTGCGCCATGCGGCACAAATTTGTATGTGCGTTTAAAATTTTTGCAAGTGTGGACGAGTTCGCCGCATAGAAACACACGCAAAAATTTTCGCGACATTCAAAGCACGCGATCCGTCGGTTGTCGGTTATTTTTCAACATCAAAGAGATTTGCGCCGCAATATTGTTTTAGTGTGGACGTATTTACGTTAACGCAGTGATTTTGACGAATGTTGTTATTGTGACTTGCTCTTTAGAAATTATAGAAGTTAACTGATATCCGTCTTTCTAATTTGTTCTAAACCAACCATTATGTGACTATGTCTGATGCAATGTTAATGATGAAAAGAAAATGCGCTACTTTTATCGTCGTGCAACATCTAATCAAGAAAAAAATGGAAGAAAAAAATAGAAAAAAAAGACGATATTGGATTAAACATTTGTATCAAAATAAAAAACCTCTTATCTCTTGGATCCCATAAAAGTCTTTGTTTTTGATATTCTTGTATCAGAAGAAGAACATCCTCTTTATTTAAATTCATCTTTTACAGAACATAAAATATTTTGCAAAAAATATAAACAAATCCAGAATAACAAAATAGAATGCAACGCACAAGATCACACACGTTTTGAGCACGAACGCACGACACACAACGTAAAATTGAACGTGGGTAGAACGTGAAATTTGCGCCGCAAATATTTGCGCCGAATTCTACATTCGACATACAACACATTTATTTACTAATGTGGACGCGGCTTAAAATGCAATCATCAGATATGAAATTGTGTCAGTCATGTACGAGGTTTGTCTAAAATTGTAAATTTTGGTCAAGATTAAAGTACCTGTATTTTTGCTAATATCGCAAATTGTTATAGAGAAAGGATGTTTAGAATTAACAATTACTTCCAAGTATGCAATTTTATGATTATAAATGTCATAGGACAGTTTTAAAAAACTTCTTAAAATAATTGTTATTAAAATCAAAAAGATTGTACAATGCACTAATGTACAAACTTAAACTTTCTCGATTTGCCCAAAAAAATCTAAATTTTTTTTTTTGGAAATGAACAAAATTGCATATTTGGAAATAATTTTTAATTTTAAACATCTTTTCTTTATAACAATTTTCAATATTAGCAAACATTACATTTTTGGACAAACCTCGTACATGACTGACACAATTTGATATCTGATGATTGCATTTTAGGTTTTGGACCATGCAAAACTTTTTATAAAAAATAACTTTTTTCGTAAAATTAATAATAAAAAGTTTCCCATATGCCGCCAACTTACGTACACACTGTATATCCTACCTTACTTACACTTGCCTTTGTATATTATATTAGATTACTAGAATATTAACTGAGAAGTGTATTTTCAAAAGGGGATGTAATCACTTTTGATTTTTTTAAATCTTTTTATTCATTTTGCCACAAATTTTTCCCTTATTCTGACACAAACCGGTATATGAAACACAAATAAATCTAATAGTTTAAGGTGAAGAGTTTGTGCTTTTCAATGTAAATAAAGAGGTTTCGCAAGAAATTTAAAACAAAATAAAAATTGAATATATCCCCTTTTGAAGGCACTCCTCAACTATACCGTCACATACATTTAAATCGTTTATTTCAGCAACCTGCCAAATGCACTCTATTTAATTTTTGGTAAACGACAAAAAACTTTCTATCTTAAAAATAAGTAAAGATTTTGGCCTGAAAAAATAAAATAGTACTCAATAACTTCTCAAAACAGATGTTATTTGTAGCAACACTTTAATACTCAAATTATGTTTAAAAAAAAATAAATATTTTTGTACTTGACTTGTTTCTGCAATAAAAACAAAATATCTTTAAAAGGTAAGAGAAAAATACTACCACAAATTCCTGAGGCGTCCAACCCAAGTTACCTTAATCCAAAAGTGTATGATTTCAAAGATACAGGGTGTTAAAAATTTGTTCTGGTTTTAGTTTTTTTATAAATAATTTTGTTAGTAATGAGTATATTCTCAAATTGGTTGGCTTAAGAATTTTCTATTAATTTTATTCTAAATCCTAAATGGCGCCACCTGCGCTATCTTGCACTAATTACAAACCAAATAAGTTTTTGTTCCACTCTGTATGTAAATTTTAGACACAAATTTGCATTCTTTATTATATTTTACACGAAAAGGTATTTATGGTAAAAGTTGATTTAAGCAGCCATTTTTGAGATATCCGAAATTAAAAAAATCCTGGCTAGGTCTAGGCTATACAGGGTGTTTTTGAATTAGATGCTTTTCTCTAAGAGTGTAAATCCGTAGGCGATTTTAAAAGAAAATTTTAAATAAACTTATGTCATAAATGTTTTTATTTTTTAAGGTACATAATGGTAAAGTTTTAAAAATAGTTATTTATTAGATAAGTGAGTTATATTACATATAAGTCACGCAAGAAAAGTTTAACTCTCGAGCCCGAAGGGCGAGAGAGGTAATTTTCTTAAGTGACTTATATGTAATAACTCACGTGTCTAATACAAAATTTTATCCAACACTTTCGTATAAATCGTTTTTAATATCGAAAATAATTTGAAAACGTCATCCATTATTTGTTACTTGTCATTGTCAACACCAGCAACAAAATTTTGTATTGTCTATAATTCACTAGTGAGCTAAAGGGTACTTTAGCTCACTAGTGACTTATAGTACACTTTATATCCTCAAAATCTGATCAATTATGTAGATATTATATGTAAGTGTTGGATAAAAGTATTTTTTTAAAACTTTACCACCCTGTACCTCACGTCAATAACAAAGGCCAGTTTTATCAACTTTGAGGATTGTTCTGGCATGCTTATTACAAGAAGACGTATTTGACAAAGTAACCATACAGCATTCAGGGTTACCAAAGATTGACCATAAAATTAACCGTCAAAACACATTATGAACTGTCGCTTGATAGGTTAATGCACCAAACGATTTTTCTTATAAAATTAAACACACACAGTATGCATGATAAACAACGGCCTAGCGTGCCTTGGAGGGTCCCTGTATCACAAGGAGTTAGGGGGCCCTAAAAAAAATAAGACAAAAAAGGGCCCCACTTTCCAAAGAACATTGCTTTTATTTTATTTGTGTTTGTGTTTTCAGAATTACTATTTTCATTCCTAGCAAACATGTTTAAAGACCAAAAAAGAAGAAAAAAAGGTCCCACTTTCCCAATTCAGCCAACAGTTTCACAGTTTTCCAGCACCAAACTGTTTTGCTTACATACGTTTGGGAGCCCCTGTAGTCTGGGGGCCCTGTATCATTGATACGGCTGATATGGCGGTAGCTACGCCCCTGGTGATAAATGACTGATTTTAACATAAAAAGTGTGAGTTTACATAATACAATTGAAATATCGTTATAAATCCCATTTTCGCCAAAAATGCCAGTTGGCTGGTTTCTGCAATAAACAAGTCATTTAATTTTTTTTACTAGAAATTATACATTTTTGATACCCAGCCCAGGCGCAAAGCAGCTAAGACCACCATAATGCGTTTATTGATCCAAACGTTTAGAACTTCTCCTAATATTAAAAAGAAATCAAAGTGCTTGAAATTGCTTTTCAATTTTACTACCGTACAATACTTTTCTTCAACCTTTTATCGTTCTTTACCAAGGATCGTTGACTACACAATCGCTCGCCCTTTTCCTACGGACATAAATTCCTATTCGTAACAGATCTTAAGTTTTCATTTGAGCGCTCTTGTATGAAAGCGATTGGTCTCGCATTACTTAGTGCGTGCTGAGCGTATAAATAACTAATAAATATGTGGTATTTTGTGGTTTTAAAAAACCTATTTCAATACATATACTAACGAAGATCAGAGATGGCTCATAAAGCATTAATTTTATGACATATTGTTTTACGAAATGTAATCTTCGTTTTAGGACAGTTAAGAGAAAAACAGTCCCTGGGCCAGTAATGAAATGGACTTCATGATAATATAACTTTTAAAACCTTTTTAGGGGAGTTGTTTTTGACGAGTCTACTACGAATATTTATACCGCTATATATGCTATAAGGCGGCGCTTTAACCCAGCCTGCCAATGTCAAATGTTTCGGGTGTCGGACTGGGCAAACGCGTCACTTTTTTTTGTTAGACAAGTTTACCACAATGTTTTACATGCAATTTTGCCAAAAAACGTAAGGGTTGCAGATAACAGAAGCCGAACACTCCGACACCCAAAACATGTCAATGGGTTTTATGGTTTCGTGACTGTAACATTTGGGAGTTTTGGCACCAATTTTTTATGCTTTTAATATTCAGTAATGACGTTTGTCGAAGTTAATCAACAATACATAAAAATTTGCTACCATAGTAACATATCTGACCAAGATCAAATAATTATTATGTTTTTATTTATTAAATAAAAAATGGTATATTATGGGACGAGCACTGAATATTACTCATTTCCCACGAGTATGACTTTTGCAGCACGAGCCGAAGGCAAAATTAAAGAATTGTTTTGATCGGAGAAAAATAGTATGTGCAACTCGGGAAAACATTTTCGGACTTCTGGTGGTTGCTGGACAAGGCTGCAGCACCATCATCCAGAAATATATCAGTTTTCCTACATATTATACAATATAGTATTTCCTTACGCATTTTTAAAAATTTATTTAACTAATTGATGACAAAAATTTTAAATGATGTTTATTTAATAATTAAAGTGGGACCAACTATTGGACTAGAAGAAATTAGCAGAAGTAGAACTCATAAATATAACCTTGGCTAACATCAAGGATAGAGAAAATTATCATCACATTAAAAATAAATGAGTAAGAAATCACACCTTCAGGGAAAGAAGTAAACGGCGGATATTTTAAGCTTGATAAAAAATGTACATCATTGAGTTCTCATATTTCTCTCTAAATCCTAATTGTCGTTTTTTGTACAAATTAAATATGGCAAATGTATTTCTTAATGTGTAGAAATCAATTTTTAAAAAATGCTTTCTGAAATGACAGCGTACCCAAAGGTTCCCGATCCTCAGTGCTACAGGGGTTATTGTTTCAGACACTTTTCTACAACTTTTTGGCTGGTTCTGGAGGAGAAATTAAGAATAAATATAGATTGGGCGGGTGTAAATCGACCAATATTGCGAAGGAAGAGCAGGGGCAAGCCCATCAAAAATTTACCAGATAACTTCTGCGCCACCATTCAACAGTTAGGAGTGCTGTAAATTTGACTTCAAATAAAAATTTTAAATAGAGTTAATTTAAATAAAATGTTAAGTTCTTTTGCCCCATAATTACTTCTGGTTAGTTAGTTAGTTATTTAAAATTATAACGTTTAAAAGCAAAATAAATAGGTTTAATTAACATTTTTAAAAATGATTTAAGGCGTTTACATAGACATCTATTTAGATTATTATCAGAAATGTGTTTGTAGTAATAACTTGCTTTCCAATTAGCAAAATATCTCTCTTTTTGTATGGTTCTTATTATAGGAACATGGGTCAATGACAACATTAAAGTGTGACTGCATCGCATGCTTGTAAAAATATTCAAAGAAACACACAGGGTGAATCATCTGAGAATGTAGAACCGAACGGAAATGGCTAAATTTGATTTCAGATATAAGTCTCATTAGTACTGTTACTTAAGAGTTTTTGAAAAAAAACAATTTAAATTAATAGTTAATACAGGGTGTTTAAGGATAAGGCGTTTATCCATATGGTTGAAAATCAATACTTGATTTTTTGAAAAGACAAATTCAATGACCTAAACGTCCTAACTCTTAGATACAGGTGGTTACTTTCAAGAATTATGAAAATAATTTCATATACGGTTTTAAAAATATTATAATATTTTAACTTACTTATCTATTAGTTGTCCTTAATAATAATATGATGGCGCAGTTATGACTTATTTGATATTTTGCTTAGCAGGATTTGTATTAAATTAATAGGTATTTTTATCTTTGGACAATCTACGAAGGCTGAAAGCCTAAATACTAACGTACCGTGGGTGTCTTAAGCAGGGTAAGAGGAAGTTTGTTAACATGGGACTTAAAAACTTGAAGGTTTGGGGGGTAGGAAAGACCTCCGCTGGCAGCAGGTTCCACAGTCTAGAAACTGTAGGGATAAAAAGAACGAGTGAAATAGGAAGTTCGGGGCCTGTCCAATTGAACTGTATAGGGATGCATACGCGCGGCACCACGAGTTTCTCTGTTGGGAACTGCAAGAGGAGGGACTATACTGGATAATTCGTCGGGCAGAAGCCGTAAAAGTATCTATAGAAGAGCGATAGATCTCCCACAGCTCGACGATGGGCAAGAGAAGGAAGTCTTTGAGTAAGTAAAGGATCATTAATAAGACGAACAGCCCTTCTTTGAATGGCATCAAGAATGCTGAGGGTTGTAGGGAATGCCATTCCCCAGACTTGAGAACAATATTCCAGAGAGGGTCGAATTTGGGACACATACAAAGTGTATAAATTGGAAGGAGAAAAATACTTTTACTTGGATTATTTTTTTTTTTTTTTGGTTTTTGTGTTAGGGTTAGTTCAAGTTAGGTCTGCTTAGTAAAAACACGCACGCTTGCTTCATGTTAAAGGCGCAATGTTGCCAAGTACTTTTCAAATTTAACTTAATTAAATTGTCGTTTTCTTAAAGTTTTTTTTTTTTAAAGTTATGTTTGTAAAATTTCGATTTTTTTCGTATTTAATTAAATTAATTTAGGAAAAAAAATGTTTTATACACATCTGTGTGTGATCCTTAAGTACAGTAACTTGTTTAACCTATTTTACCCCTTTCAGCACCTCTTTTTACTCCTCGATCCCGTAAGTTTTTTGGCTTATAATTAATTAATAACTGATTATTTGGATTTGCGTCACTGCCACTATATTCAGAACACTGTTCGAAACCTGTAAGTAATAATTATTTCTAGAAAACAACTATATCAAAAACTGTATATGGAGCGGTTGCCGAAATTTTTATTTCATCTTTATTTTCTTTTCTTTGGCCTATATTTTTGCGTAAGAAAGGGAATGATTTTTCTGCATGGTTTTATGACTATGACTTGGTTATTATTACTATTTTTTAAAGTTCCTCTTATAAAAGCTGGTTCAATGAACGCAACAAGTCTTTATCTTACTTTTAAAACACTTGTAAAAAGAGGATCTTTAAAACAGCAAAAAAACAGTTTGTAAAACAGTAGTAAAAATTACAAAATTACTTTAAAGCTCTACATTCGCGCTAAAACGTATATTTAATTTAATCATGGAGTCGTTGTTTATATAGAAGTGACATAACTAATAAACAGGATAGCTTTTCTCTTTTACAAAAGCTATTAGAATGGCAAGCGGCAACGCTACCTCTAGTAGGTGTTTGCTCTTAGGGCACATCAAATATTAATCTTAAATTTGTAATACTGAATGCACTTTATATACTCGTGACGATTGGTGTTTTCGGATTTATGGTGGGCTATTTATTTTATAAAAATTAAATATCAATTTTTATTATATTGTTAAAATAAACCCGTTTTTATAGTCTATAAATCTTACTTTTTAAAATAAATACAAAATAATAATTTTTGGCCGTTGTAATGATGCCTATTATAAGGTTATAGCCATATGACCATGCGGGGAAGTGCTTTTGTTTTTTAGGCGAAAACCATGCGTCGGGCAATAAAAAACTTTATTCCGAGAAAAAGCAGTTGCGTATCCTATTTTGTCGTATAAATATTATTTAGTTGAAATTCTTCTTGAACGCCACTGGACGAAATTAAAAAAATGTCTTCTTATGCAATGTGACACTGTACTAGATTTTATTAAAATATTTGCAGTGGTATTACAAATATTAAAAAATAAAGATATTATGACTTAAAACTTATATTATGTTGATTCGTAGCCCTTAAGGATCAACACCTTATTCTGAAACACTGTGTAGTACTAGTTTTGTGTTGAATTCAGGAATACTATTTTTTCAGAGAACTAACTACTCATTCTTAGATGCTTTTATTTGCGTCAAGTGATATACCATGTTTTCCAAAAGAATCTATTACAAAAGTGATTGTTGATGGAACCTGAGAAATAAATTTATGGCTTATTTGTAAAGCAAATAAATAATGATAAAAAACAGTAACAAGTACCATGATTCAGTACGCACTTTTAATTAACGAAAGGTATATAAAAACACCTAAGAGTGTCAAGGTAAAGCAAAGGTGAAAATTCTTTATCGAGGCCTAACCATGTAGAGAAAGTGATGGTTCTTTAAAAAGGCGAAGATTACCGCTGTAAGTAGGTAAAAAAATGTTAAGAGAAAACAGAAGGTCAGTTTGTAAGGTGCATTGGTACTAAAAATAATAATGTGGTCCTTACAGTAAAATAAACAAATATGATGGAAGTAATCAGTAACTAACGGGTACTGAAATGCAGCATTTTTTCTGGCTTTTCTCAATCAGTACTTTTTTTACAATATTATTGGCTGTGGTGCCCACTGGGACAGCACTGGACTCAATAATACTAATCTAGGCAAAGCTTTACAAGTGCCTTATTAAATTAAATTAGTGTCCCAAATTTTATTTAAATCGGGTAAAGGGTTTCTAAGATATTTAAAAGATACCGACCTTTTTTAAAAACTTTAACGCCCTGTATATCAGAATGGAAGCAAGTTCGGACATATGTTCACAGTAACTTTTTTCATTAAAAAACCCTTAAGTTTAGTTAGAAAACACCCTGTATAGTATTTAAGTATCAGTTTTATATTCCAAAATTTTATCTTTCTAAATTGATCCATTCAAAAATTAAAAGGAAGGACATTAAAAAATGTACTATATATTTCGTGTGAGTTGAATGTCTTATTTTTAGATAAAATAATTTAAAATTCCTATGACCGCCCTATTGCATAGAAATTCCAGAGCCATTATAATTAAATAATTTACACACTGAAAGAGATAGTCTGGTCGAGAAGTTGATTTCCTGAGAAAAACAGTTACAAGTCTGCTTAAACAATCCGAAATGGCATCTAGAAAAAGAAGTATTTTTAATTTTTTCTGCAAAAACAACAATTGTTAATAACAAAAAACTGAGAAACAAAATAGCCGTCCAGCTTTTTGCCAAAATCTTAAAAAGTATAAGTGAAAGCTTAAATATTATAAAAGTTTATGAAAGAGCAGGAAATTTTAGTAAAAAGTTTTCGATTTCCGGAATTCTAGCTCCAATATTTATAGTTTTTATTATACGCGATCCGCCACTTTAGTCAGCATAGGTTTTAAATAATTTATTTGAATTAAGTAATATATTAAAAATATGAATATATTCTAGTGCTATCTAAACACTCGAAAGAATATCATTCCGAGATAATAAAAGTTGTATTACCATTTTTCAAAGTTAATTATTTGTTAATTATCAGTTTCGGTTGCATTAAAGGTAGTATAAAACTTTAAATAATTGATCTATACATTTTTCGCTTTGTGTGACCCTTCTTGTTTAGGCACTTTTTTTTTCGCCCTTTCGGGGTCATCTCACCCAGGTCCGACGACCGCTCCCTAGGTGGTGCACTGCAGCCTGAAGGCTTATTGTACCTTGACCCTACTCCTTCCCATTCACACACCATTTATTATTTTGTTAATAAAAACTTTTTTAAGTTAATAATATTGTAACAAAACCTCATTTTTGGTTAATTATAGATCAATTATTTAAACTTTTATACCGCCTTATGTGACAACCAAAACCCGTAAAAGAGCTAATAATTAACTTAATAAAAAATATTGATACAACTTTTATTATCGCGGATTCATATTCTTTAAAGTATCCATAGGACACTAGAATCTTTTAAATTTTTAATTGCATAAATAATAGTTATTTATTAGATAAGTGAGTTATATTACATATAAGTCACGCAAGAAAAGTTTAACTCTCGAGCCCGAAGGGCGAGAGAGGTAATTTTCTTAAGTGACTTATATGTAATAACTCACGTGTCTAATACAAAATTTTATCCAACACTTTCGTATAAATCGTTTTTAATATCGAAAATAATTTGAAAACGTCATCCATTATTTGTTACTTGTCATTGTCAACACCAGCAACAAAATTTTGTATTGTCTATAATTCACTAGTGAGCTAAAGGGTACTTTAGCTCACTAGTGACTTATAGTACACTTTATATCCTCAAAATCTGATCAATTATGTAGATATTATATGTAAGTGTTGGATAAAAATTATAAACATTAGAGCTACAATTTCGGGTTTTTTACTAAAATTTCCTGCTTATAAAAAAATATAATACGTATTTAAGCTATCACTATACTTTTTTCTACTACTGTGTAAATAAGAAAACTTTGTGGTCCTAGCAACGCGAATGATAACGAAAGAGAACCTTCGTGTTACCTGGTTGCTAAGCGTTGCTAGCTACGAAAGTAATATTTTCAGCGCCTGGACAAAAAGAGAGTAAAAAAAAGAAAATATGCTTGTGGGAAATATTAGGATTTATTTATAAAAAGTAACTAATTTATGACAAAATATTTTAAAAAACTAGGTTAGGTATTGACATTAAAAGTAATTGTGCAATTTGAGCAATTAGCAAAAGAAATTGGAGGAATAATACTTAAATTAACAGTTTTTAAATTTGTTGTTGGGGTATCGTTATCACCTTTAACTACGTTAATATTCATATTTTTCACTGTTACTTCATTAGAGGAAATATTGGTAGGAATTTCGTGTAAAATCTTCTTTGAAATTTCCATCTTATTACTATAGGATTCAGCAATATATCCCTCCGCAACAGAAGAAGACTTTCAACATCCATGCCATTTTAAGTCCAAAATATCGACATCCGAAGCATTGGCAAGGAACGTAGTTGACGTTCTTCTGAAAGAATGGCCAGTGTATCTACTGATGTCTTCAAGCTTCAAAAACTTCGCAATTTCTTTAGGTACATTTGAAATAGTGTGCTTTCCAATTACTTGATTAACACATTTACCTCTTTCATAACGATACAATAAGCGCTCATCTAGAGCATTCCTTGGTCTCAGCTTAATATATTCCTGTAGAAATCTGACATAAGGAACTGAGCCTTCATCGTTGGTTACTACAAAGTTTATTTTAACTTTATTTTTAGACTCCACTATTTTTACTATAGCCACGTCATTTCTTATTTCTACATCACTTAGCTTCATTCTGTATATTTCGTCTGTCCGGCATGCCCCAGCCACTCCCATAATGGCTATTACTTTCATTGCTAAGTAACTTTGATCAGGCGCGTTAAGTAAAAACTTTATGATTTCTTCTTTTTAAATTTTGTTGACTTTTTGCAACTAGTTTCTTGAACTCCGAAATATCTTGATTTTTGTTTACGGAAATTGTTAACTTGAGCATGGAATATACAGACCAGAGGGTTGGTGGTGATAAAGACTCGGATTTTTCTTGAAAATACGCCAACATCACATTCTCGTCAATCCGCCCCACATTTTTTGTAGCAAGCCATTCAGAAAACGATTTATATGTTTGATGGTACCTCTCTTTAGATTTGTCTGGCAGAAGTGAGGCACACGCAAGGTCAGCTGCCTTTTGGATGCCATTTTCATATTCATTTAACATTTTAAAATGGGAATGGATTTATACTAAATTAACAATAATTCAATATCTGACAAGTGCTGATGACAGACAATGTCAACAATAAATGTGTTGCTATGGATTAATTTTTAACAGGTAAAATTTCAAAATCTCTGATATTTCTATTAAAACATGATGTTAATGATTATTAAATTATGCGATACATAGAACAGTAGCAGAAAAATATAATACATTACACGATGCGAAAGGCCTTTCAAGTGTTCGGAGGTTTTAAATAGCCTCGGCCATTTAAAAACCACCGCACACTAAAATGTAAACTTTCGCATCTTGTAATGTAAATAACTATTGAGGTTTTAAAATAAAAACTGGAAGGCTATTTTTTGGTCAGTTTTTTTTTGTTAATAACATTTTTTTTGCAGAAAAAAATAAGAATACATCTTTTTCTAAATGCCATTTTGGATCGTTTGGGCCATTAACCATATTAGGAGACTTGGAACTATTTTTTGCAGGAAATCAACTTTTGACTAGACTAAGAACCTTGAGAGCTTCCATAATCAAATAATTTCTTAAACTCACGATAAGCAAAAAATAAAACTTTCTTAATACTAAACTGCAACATTGTAAAACTTGTAAATTATGACATGAACTCTCATGTAACACACTTAAGCTATCAGCCTCTCCTGTAACTTAAGATTTAAGAGGAATTAATTTCGAAAAAGCCGCCGACGATAAATTCTCGATATCTCTCTGTAATTATTTTAATTGGTGGTTTAAGACCGGGTCCATTTTGGAGATTTTATTTGGTGTCGGAAAACTGGTATGCTGAGTCGTTTTTGTGAAATATTGGAGTTCTTTCTCAGTTTATTTCAAAATATGTAAAACTAATCCTAAATTTTATCTTTTTTATTTTATTTAAAATTTATTTTGTTACAGGCTGTCTGGAAAGGTAGGGTCGTAAATGATAGGGATTAGGGTTGAATCAATATATTGTACCGTCCTTTATAAAATCACATTATAAAAACAGACATGCTAACATTTCATATGTAATAAAAAAGAATTTTTTTTTAAAGGAAATCATTAAAATATGGTAAAATTATTTAAAATGGTGTTTGTGAGCCCCTTAAATTTTATAATACATATACACACTATTTTTACTAATTTTACCTAATTCTCCAATTATTCATTCTCCGGGTATAGAGGCTGTCCACAGATGGGGTTTACAAGACTTATTATTGACCAAAAATTTGGAAAAAAGTCATTCTTTATAAAAATTTTGCTTTTAAAAAAATATGAGTCACGAAAAATGAAAAAAACATTATTTTCTTCAAAATTAAACTACCTTTATATGTTAACTTATTTAGAATAAAGTTTGTAATCGATAAAAATAATAATACAAAATTGTATTAAACTCTATAGCTTGGGGAAAACGCCTTAATCACATACGTTTACTTACAGCTGAAAAATAGTGTTGTATAGAAATTTAAAAAAATAAATAAAACAGGTGTGTGAAAAGCAAATTATGAGAGATTTTTAGGTCATTTTATTTTAAGAATTTAAAATAATTAATTTTTAATAAATCCTAAATCAGTTCCATTAAACTTGTTGGTACCACTTTACCATTAATAAGGTTATTCAATATGCTATTCCTTATAAATTTTCTAATTAATATTTTGCTTAGAAATAAAAAATAAATATAATTACGTATATTTGGACATAAAGAAAAACAATTTTTAAATAAGAAATTCTCTGCTTCTTAAGTGTTCTAGGGATGCAGTTGGGGGAAGTTTTTTTTTAATAGAAAAGAAATCGAAAAACTTTTATAGACATAAAAGCTGAATTTTTATTTAAACTTAAAAAAGTCATAAAACTTGCACATTTTTTTTACAAAATATGTTTTTTTTTGTGTTTTTCTAACAAATAAAGTAAATATGTTTTATTACTTTTTAGTTTTCGTTTTAAAGATCACATCTACTATACCACACATTTAAATACCCAGTAAAATACGGTAAAAAAATTAAAGTTGTATTGAAAATGTAAAAGTGCTTAAGCCTCATATTTAACATGTAACAACTTACCCCTTACATCTGAAATCACTAAGGTTTAAGATATAACCAACAGTTCTGCTTAAACCAAGTTAATGTTTAAATTATTGACAGCTGGAAAACACGATTATACATTTTTTATGTCAAAACAAATCTCTTTATTTTATATTAATTTTACATCTAGGTACATGGTCTAATCCGATGATACCTTGGATGATACCGAGGGTGATACCCAAAGTGGTATATATCGACTACTAGGACTCGACTATGACCTGAAAAGGGTTTATGCCCGCTGTTTAGATCACATTTAAAAGGTAATAAATTAACAAAAATCAATTTTAGGAAAGCAGGGGTCTACCCCAAAATTTTTACACAAAAAAAAACGAGATTCGTTTATCGATTATTCCCTCGATTATTCCTTTATATTAAGATTTAACCAAACATACCTATATTCAACTGTTGATAGTAAGGAATAGGTGTAAAGATGTAAAAAATCTTTTTAATTTATTTCGATAATCCTTGTTAGGTTTTGAATATTGTAATGAACCCACGAATCTAATACTAAAAAAATGGACCTCTAAATGTACTAAAATGAAATGACCCCCTCATATTGACTGACCTGTGGTGGCAGTTTTGTAGTGCCAATACGTAATTTGGTAATTTTCCTATTAAGTAACTAACATTTTAATGTTGCTACTTGAGAAAAACAATATGTATTGTTTTTGTTTTACAAAATTACGCAGCTTGTTTTTATAATTTCACAGCAATTATATTTTTTGTTGCGTAATTTTGTGAAACAAATAAAAACAATTCATATTACTTTTTTGTTTGTCGAGTGGCAACATTAAAATGTTAGTCCACTTTATTTTAGTACGTTCGTGAATGAACTTTGGTATCTTACGGTTTTTGACATAAACTATTCAGATTTGATATCTATTTTTTCTCTTCTATGCTTTCTACATAAAAATAGGTATATTTTGTAAAAACCGCTCTGAGCAACCGTTTTCGAGATATTTGCATTAAAACATTTAGTCCAACCAAAAAGTGTATGGTAGAATAAATGAAACCATTCGTAGCTACCAGAACTAAGTAACTTAGACAGTAATAAGAATTTTTAATAATTATTTTTCCATTTACCTAACCAAAACCGAACTGAAAGCCGATCAGTGGGTAACCGTAAAGATTATCTTATGTCACACAGTAGTAGTGACAGTTAATCATATCGAATATCTACATTATAAATAAATATTCATAAGCACATGTACTTTTAATATGTAATTAATTTTATATACATCAACTAATTTGGCAGTCATTATTTAACGGTACATACAACATTATTTCTTTGACTGTTATTATTAGTTGTACACAAGACATAATTGCGGATGTATATACATAAATAATTTTAATTTCGTTAGAAGGTATTAAGTAAATCTGCACAATTTTTGCTGGTAATATAAAAATGTATTCTTTCCTTTATAGTCCTGGGTCAGTAATGAAATTGGACTTTATGATAAGAACACTTTTAAAACCTTTTAACGGGGTTCCTTTTAACGAGTCTTTCACGAATATTCATACCGCCATATATGAAAGCGAATCTTTTTACCCAGCCTGTCAACGTCAAATGTTTCGGGTGTCGAACTGGGCAAACGCGTCACTTTTTGTACTACACTACTAACTACAAGGTTTACATGCAATTTTTAAACATTCTGCCAAAAATGGTGAGGGTTACAGTCATGAAACCATAGGTCTCAAACACATGTTTCGGGTATTGGGCTAGGCGGGTTTCGTGACTGTAAGGCCTCGGACACGATACTAAGAGTAAGCGGCCACCGTAGACCGAAAAATGTAAGACCACGCGAGTCTTTGATCTTTATGCGGGAAGAAAAGAACTTGTTTTTTAAATTAGCCGGCTTCAATATTTCTGAGCGAAAAGCCCTGCCGCTGGCCGTTCAAAACGAACAAATATTATTCGCGGAGCGTTTTTAAGGTATACAAACTGGTTTAAAGACGCTGTTTACCACAAAATATTGTAGTCATTACCGGCAACACAAAGAGATTTGAAACTTTTCGCTCTACGCTCACGCTTTGTTATCGTGACCAAGACCTAAGCCTTACATTGACAGGCTGGGTTAAAGCGCAGCTTCCATATATGGCGGTATTAATATTCGTGGTAGAGTCGTTAAAAGGGACTCTCCTAAAAGAGTTTTAAAAGTGTTCTTATCATGAAGTCCATTTCATTACTGGCATAGGAACTGATTAAGCCAACTAACATATTTTTTTTATCTTTGTGACATCCCACGATGTTTTAATCTAGCTGTCACGTGTCCAAGCACTAAAACATACAGTTCAGCATCTGTTAATAGCATCTTACATTATTTTTAAATAACTGTTACCTAAACATGTCTCCCCGGCTGGCTATCAAACCCGTGTCCCTGAATTAAAGATCAAAAATCTGTTCACTGCGCTACCGGGGAGACAACACAACAGACAACAGAACACATCAATACACATAAAATGCAATGTATTCCGGTTCCGATTGATACCATTTTTAAATCTATTTGTTTGGGTTAATAGAAAAAAAACATAATCAATTTAGGTTACTTCTTACCTTAACAATTTGGTTTATAAATATTTAGAAAATTGCATACCATTCTAACAAATAATTTAGGTAACAACCTCAAAGTAACTTTGCCTTCCAAAACCACCTCTGTGTGCGCTGGGTGTGAGGCAAAACTAATAAAAACTCCTTGTCACTAAGTATAAACCAGAACTTGCATTAAATATTACACATAACAGTTAACTAACTATTTTAATAGATTTATAAAGTATTTTCAGATGTATTTTCTTTTATTATTCTATGCCATATTTAAAATTTTGCATTAAAAAACAAAGAAATTGACTGAAATTAAGTTGAAAACTATTCTTTTGGGTAAATGTCCTCCCACATAAAAAAAAAACAATTTAAGGTATTTATTTAAACTGTAAAACTTCAACAACTGAAAAATTACTGACAGTCACATTAGGAAGGTGAACTTATAATTGATATTATGTATAAAAAAGTTATTCGTGTATAAAACATTTGTTTTTCAACTTGCAAAATATTTTAAAATTTCAAAATAACCTGTTTTATTGCAACATATTACAATAAAAAGTAAAAAATAATATATCAATAAGTTATTCTACAGAAAAAAATAACACAGTATCCATTGCACATTTTTTAGACAAGGCGCAAATTAAGACGAATATGACGCTTGCGAAACGCGATACAGCACATCTCTTAATTTAGTCACACTTAATAAAATTAAATAATACTGCGCAAATTGACTAGCGACACAACGTGGCGCGAGTTGTTATCTACTCGAACACACGTTTGCTTTTGTGGTAGTGGCACAGTTTTGCGAGTTGCGCGCGCTTGATTTTTAGAGAAATGGTAATTTTATTTATATACCTATTTATTACAAAGTTAACAATATACGTATAATTAAAGCAGAGCACCGGCGGCAGTGGCATACATTACAAAACACCCATATAGTACATATTAAGAAAAGTGCCAATTGTTGACCGGTATTGTTTTGTTTATTGTCTAATGATCAGATTCTGAGCTAGACTGTAGTTTCTCTCTTCTAATTATCCACTAGTAAAATCAGCACCACTCATCTCATGGTTGTAATTTGAAAGTGTCCACTTATTTTTCTCTCCGATAGAATACACTGATTGGGTGATTTAAATTTCTTTTAACCAAAAAAATCAAACAGCCTCATTAGTAGCATCTAATTCAGATTAGGAAATTAAGATTTAACAATTGTTTCCTTCAAGTATCAGAAATTTTTCCGAGCGTTTAGTCGCGACACACGCGTCGCTAATACGCGGATAACCACGCGGCACGTGTGGCACTTTTAAGTCGTGTCACCCTAGTCGCGTCACCTTGCACGCTCTATACGCGTCTTAATTTGCGCCTTTTCTTAAGTACATACAAGGATTAAGTATAAAATTAATGTTCAGAAAATGTTTTAGTAAATGTACATTAACATACATGAGTGTCCGGAAAGGTGAGGTGAAAAATGATAGGGGTGATAGGGTGAGCCAAAATAGTGTTAGTACTTCATGTAACAAAATGTTTTATCGTACTTCTTTAGGGAGTTATTAGCCTTTAAAGTTAAAAAGAAAAAAATTGTATTTTATTTATAACTTATAAACGGTTGCCACAATAATATTAATATTTGGGTATTTAAATTAACTCATACCAATGCTTTTTACATAGGCAAATGACCGCGCAGTAGGTCATTATTATACAGGAGTAAGACGATTTTTTTCGTTTATTGTATGCATTTTTACAGAGGTTAAAATTTTGGTTTAACCGTTTGATTCCTTTATCATTTTTGGACAAAATTTTGTACAAAAAAGGTACTTACCTTATTTAAATCGATATCTTGGCCGTTTTTCATAAAATCACATTAAATCCAGGCATACCAAGATTTCGTATATAATAAAAAAAAATTTTTGGGAAAATTATTAAAATATGGTAAAATTATAAAAAACAGTCATTATTTGTATTATATTACTTACAAAAACCATTTTTAATTATTTTTACCACATTTTAATAATTTCCGCAAAAACTGTATTTTTTATTATTTAAATACAAAATGCTGGTATGTCTGTATTTCAAATGCGATTTTATGAAAAAGGTCCAGATATCGATTTAAATAAGGTATATGTTTTTGTACAAAAATGATAAAGGAATTAGACGGTCAAAGCAAAATGTCGAATTTTACCTCTGCAAAAAATGTATACAATAAACGAAAAAATTCGGCTCACCCTGTATAATTATGACTTACTGCGCAATTATTTTCTTATGGAAAAAAGCATTAGGAAGGGTTAAAGTAAGTAAGTACTAGGATTATTTTGGCTCACTCTATCACCCCTTTCATTTTTGACCTCACCTTTCCGGACACCCTGTATTAAAAGAAGGAAGAGTGAAGTATTTCAACTTTTTGGCTTTTTTTATTTAATTTTTAAATGGAATAACAAGAATATTATGTAAAAATTTGAGATAAATCCGAGCAGAATAAACGAAAATATTTAAACATGAAATATTCCCGAGCCGACGCGGACTCGTGGTGCAAATGGCAAAAAGCTGTAGCTGCTATTGCATTCGATTCATTCAAATACACCTACTTTTTCTTAGAATATTTTGAATGCTATCAAGGCTAAATATGAAGATGTGAGCAAAGATGCCATGTTGAAACGATGTGTCTTAGACTTTGCACAACACAACAATGCGAGATTCGGATTCTGAACAGTTTCCTAGGTCTTCCAAATGGTTGCCTGGAAGTTTAACCTGAGGGGCCAATCACTAATGGACGAACAACAATAAGAGTTTGACCAAGATATTTGAAAGTCTCACCAAAGCACTTGAATTAAACCTTTCTCATCGGTAAGATTGCAGCTTATGTGGTAGCCGGTGTCCTAAATGAAAAGTTTGTTTGCTTTAGTAATCATCATGAAAGGCATGGGAATCAGTGGTTGACCAAGCGATCATGAATGGGCACGATCATCTGATGCCACGCGTAGGTATAGCTCGAGCGAAGAAAGGGGCTGAAAAATAAAGTCAAGAAGGCAAGATTTATTGTAGACAGGAGCAAAAAGATGCCTTTGACATTATGGACCTGGCATCAATGATTCAGTGTGAGGTAAGCTAATAAAACTCGCTTTTGGACGTTGCATTCCAAACTCACGTTATAACTCGATGTGCATCATAACTTCAAAACTACTACACTGATCAAGGCATCAATCCCATTGAAATTTTAACTTACGATTCTTGATATAAGTTACGAAGTAACGCTAGAGTTTTGTTTCAACTTTATCAATATTTTTAATCTTTATAACAAAGAAGCCGTTTTGTTTTCTTGAAAATCGCGTTTGTTACTTTAAATTGTTCCCAAAAAGTAAAAAAAAATAAAAAAATTTAAATATTCTCAGCGGAAAACCTTTTATCCTTTTTCTTTTAAGACGCTTCCGAATAATAGCTTCCTTTGCCGTATTTTTTAAATTTCTTAACAAAAATTGTCCACAATATTCTTCTAATATTATATTTTAATGTGCTATTGACTAAAATAAATAAATGTTGACTATGTCGTCAAAAAAAAATCATAAAAATGTTTATGAATTTTTTAAGCACGAATTAACTTTACCCCTCCCAATTTTATACTTTGAAATCATTTAAATTTGTAAAAACACCTCCATATCACATCATAATATTATTGTCTAACCAAAAGTTTAACAGTCACATAGAAAGGTAACCCAAAATATTCAAGAAATTTTAACCTAACTGATGACTAAAAACAACAACATAAATACTTAAATAAATAATAATAGTTAAAGTTCGAATATATCCACTATTTTTTGTATTTACTTTTAAATTTACAACCATAAACATTTTAATATAACGATTGTTTGTCCATTTTTACTAATAAGAACTTTCATTAAAAAAATATCTTCTTTTTGTGCAAATTGTATTCGTAAAAGCGCAAAAAAACCATAAATACCTAATTTAGACATAGTTATTATTGATTTAAAAAAAAGCAACTTACCATTAATCAAACAGGTATCCAAATAACATAAAAACCAGTAACAATATCCTTTAGGATTCAATGACAACCTTTATCATATGTAAACATAACGTAAGAACACTTAAATTCCCATACAAACACTACAGTAATTGTCTACAGTCCTCAAATAAGGCCTATTGTGCCAAAACACGGCAAAATAGGCCAAAATCCACCAAAGAAAACGGTAAAATCCTGTTCGAATCAAGGCAAATCTTTGTAAAAAGTTCCACACACGACACGTTTGAGGTTAAACTTAACCTATACTCGACCATCAACTGAAAATCTTGTATCAACGGCAGCAGCGTTTCAAAGAATCGCGGTTGGCCGGTTGCATTGCGTTGCCATGACTTCACCGCAACAGGTAGTCATTTGTTTTAGCCAAAGATCCGCGGTACACAGCCTTCGGATAAAACCGGGTAAGATCGGTATGTATGGTATCATTTGTACTCTCGAGTGTTCGGCGTGTGTAATTTGGAGAATCTCATGCGTGGTTCCGGTCTTCGGTACGATTTTGCAGGGTCGAATATTTTGACTATCTCTTCTATCTTTCAAATCACAGGCTCCTGTATCGTCTGCGCGACTGCAAAATTATCGCGAGATGAGTTGGATGATTGATCTTTATGTTATATACAGGGTAATTCCAAACCTATACAAATAAATTATTGTTAGCAGGAGCGCAATTAGAGGGGTGCTAGGGGTTTAGCACCACCAAAACAAAAACTTAGCCCCCAAACTTATTGGGAATTAAAAACATATTAGAGTTTTTGGGCAAATATACAGGGTGGCCCACCATATTCGACACGGTCTGTAGCTGGATAACCATGGAGTTTTTAAAAAAGTAACTACTGAAACATATACAGGTCGGATAAGGCAACAGTTTGAAATTATTTTACTCTATACAGGATGTCTCAAAAAAGTGTGACGTATCAAAGTTATATTTTTTAAAATGGAACACCCTATATTTTATGACGGTTTTAGATTCTACATAAAAATAATTTAAGTTTGTTAATAGTACCAAGTGTCTAATTTTATTCGTTTTTTTGATATTTAATACTACCAGTAATACTAGAGTACTAATAGGCATTCAAAACATCATTATAACTTTTGTTTATTGATTTATTTTGCAAAAAACAAGAAGTTTAGCTTGATTATTTTGTAACAATAAGTTATTATTTGTGCGGATTATCCACTTTCGGTTTGTTATATACAGGGTTATAGTACAGAGATCTTAGAAACCTCTGCAGCTACAGAGATGAGCTGTAAATGGGGAAATATTTGTTTTTTTAGAGCTTATTTTAAATACCTTGTTTTGGGCCAACAAAAATCATAGCTGAGTAAATATTAAAAAAAACAATTTTTCCAAAAACATGTTAATAACGCGGTTAATATTCGGAAGAAAAAAAGTGTAAAGAGAAAACTTGTAGATAATTATCTCCCTAATAGGAACGTGTAAGTAATCCGATATTTAATGCAGTAGTCCGTTTTAAGCTACGTCATTAACTTACATTTTTAAATGAACACCCATGGTTGGTCTATGACATTTTTAAAAGGCCTTTTTGTAAGCCTTTTAACGATGTATAGCAAGATATATTTAAAATGAAGAAATAACGTGGTTTTCAACATATTAATTTTAAAATTGTGTGTTTTTCTTGTTGGCCAAGAAACAAGTAAAGCAGTATTGTTAAAAATGTCTTTACAGCCTTTCCAGTAATTATTTTAACTTCCTTTCCTCTGCTTGTTAGACTCAGTTTATGTAATAATAATAGCTTATGATTATAACGTATAAGCATTGTGTTTAAATAGCAACAAATTTGGTTTTAGAAAGTTATAGCATGAGTATAGCCAATAATAGAGTTCCAATTTTTTACTTACTTTAATTTAAAGCGCAATTTTAAATATTATTGTAGTAGCGTAGATCGGGGCAAACGTCTGCAGTGGGGAAAAGTCCGCACCCCTTTATTCTGATACTGGCGAACACCGCTTCGGTAAATTTTTCTACGATGTTCGAGTCTTCTTCCATAGTTGTTACTGTAAGTACGTGCTTGTTTAACGGGGGTATTTAATTTAGCTTTTAAAATGAGGTAAGTTGAAAAACTGCATTTTTACTATAACTTTATTAGTAGCTTCCTTAAGGAATATAACTTAAACCAATAAATGTAATTGAAAATTATATTGTACGGTTAGCTTGTTAATTATTGGGGACTTTTTTAACATTGCATTTGCGGTAGAAAAATTCGTTTTAATTTAAAAAATAATTATACGATATTGAGGGTTCGGCGCAAAAATCCGCATTACGGGCTCTTGCCCGTACCTGCGGACTTTTGCTCTGTAGTTGCTGTAATTTTAGGTTAATACAAACTGACCAATTAAAAAAATATATTTTAGAAACTATTAACTAAAAACTGATAGAAAGCCTATCACTACAGAAATTCTCCAAAATGCTAAACGCAGAGTGCGTGAAGGAGAGTCAATTCGAAGTATTGCACAAAATTTCTGACATAGATGAATCGTCTCTTCGCAAACGACTTAAAAAGGATTATGTTTAAACAAATTTATATTCAACGAAGAAGATTTTTTACCCTCATCGGTAACAGATCAGAATGAGGAAGAATATGAAGAAGATGTTTCTTATCAAACAGCAGAGATGGAATTAGAAATGTCCTCTTCTTGTGATGAATATATTCCCTAAGTTTTTAGCAAAAAAACTAAAATGAGAAGATAAATTATAAAACTCTTTATGAAATAACGCCACCACAAATTTCCAGCTCACAAACACTGATAACAAAAGAAGAGGCAATATCGTGTTCAGAAAAAGAAAATAAAAAACCAACATATAAAAGACCACGTGACGTGACACCACCTCCGTCCACTTCAACAGCGTCTTTATATCAGAAAGAAGAAAACCTTAAATCGCCAGAGAGTATTCCCTTTTCCCAAAATAAAGAAAGGGAAAATCATCAATGATATTAACTTCTACCCCTAACAGAGAAGAAATGGAAAATGAAATGGAAAGGAAAATAGAACTGGAAAGAATAAAAAAGCAAAAAAATGTCAGAAGACTAGCCTATTTGCAGACAAAAAAACGAAGGGAGAAAGCCAGGAAGAAGAAGAAACAATTTGTCCTCTTTGTCAAACAAAATATGGTAAAGATTTGGAAGCCTGGATACAATGCAGCTATTGCAAAAAGTAGTGGCATGAAAATTGTTCAGACTACCAATGTAGAAACTTTCTTTTATACGACTGCTTTAGAAAATGGGGTTTTGCACACGCTAAACAAGCTTTGAAAATTGTATTTTAGCGCACAATGTGTGCAAGGAAAATATGTTTTTTTGCACACGGTTCTGTCTTTCAATATGATTTATTATGGTTTTTTATTGTTATGTCAAAAATATAGAAAACTCAAAGTAAGCTTTATTCCATAGCAACCGTCATAGTTTTCTTGTTTTGTTGATTAGATACCAATTTAGATACAAAAAATTTTGATTTCGCGAAAAATGTCCGATTCTGAAGAAATTCTAAAAAAGCGAGTTTAATCTCGTCAAACCTACTTCCAACAAAGTCAAGAGATCGATATGAAGCCGAGTTACATCGATTTATGAAGTGGAGACAAGCAAATAACGTACAAACGTTTTCCGAAAATGTTATGTTGGTGTACTTTGAAGAGCTGTCGAACAAATACAAGTCTTCAACATTATGGAGCACCTTTTCCATGCTAAAATCAACCCTGAGGGCAAACCAAAATACGGATATTGGGAAATACCAGAAGTTGCAGGCCCTAATAAAAAGAAAATCAGAAAACTATGTGCCAAGGAAGTCCAAAATTCTTAGCGAGAATGATTTTTGCCGCTTCCTAAAGAACGCTTCAGACGAGAAATATTTGCTAATCAAGGTAGGCATCACAGTTATTTTATTTATTTTATGGTGTCATTTTTTATAGTGAGAAGGTTTAGTAGGCAGGGGTTACCCAATTCTGTTTTTAAATAGTGCTAGTTTCATAAAGTACTTACTTAAAATGAATAAAACTAAAGACTTATCGGTATTTTTTCTTGTTTCAGGCAGTGGTGGCAGTCGGACTTTCTGGGGCATGCCGAAGAGAAGAATTGTGCTTCCTTAAAAAGAAAATATGACGGATTTTGGCAGCGCAATGTTAATTAAACTAGAGAATACCAAAACGAAGATGCCGAGATCATTTACAGTGTCAGGAAGTCTCTACACCATCTTAAAAAGTATTCTGCCCTTCGACCTCCACTCCTGCAAACAGATCGTTTTTTTCTTAATTATCAAAATGGAAAATGCACTCGCCAAAACATTGGAATTAACAAAATTGGCGGTATGGCAAAAGACATCGCCAAATTTTTGATGTTGGAAACTCCAGAAGCCTATACCGGGCATTGCTTTAGGCGGTCGTCAGCCACAATATTGGTGAATTCTGGATCAGATTTGTTGGCTCTGAAGCGCCATGGTGGATGGAAACCAGCTCAGTCGCCGAAAGTTATATAGATGACTCGCTTAGTAATAAAATGGATGTTTCAGAGAGGATCTCTTCCTCTATGTCGTCTGTTGCGGCACAGCCACAACAGCAATTGAGTAATGAAGTGCCGCAAGAAAACTGCAATATGCCGACGACAGAGAACTGTATAAGCAAGGTGCCAGAAAATGTTGTCTCCATCGTTAAAAAGTCGATCAACAATGCGACGATTCCTGCAGAAGTAAACATTACAATTAATATTTTAAAATAGTTATGAAGTTTCCTGTTTGCTAAATTATAGTCTGTAGTTTCTTGTTTTCATTACTTTTGTTTTGCGTTTGTTTTTAAAATAAAAATTTACACAAAAATGTTTTTTTTTATTTGCAGTCGTATAAAAGTATCGTA
Organism: Listronotus bonariensis; assembly: GCA_014170235.1. NCBI lineage: Eukaryota > Metazoa > Arthropoda > Insecta > Coleoptera > Curculionidae > Listronotus > Listronotus bonariensis. The sequence continues at coordinate 57,909 of JACEGR010005119.1, forward strand.
AAAACTCGTTAGAAAACCTCTTTGCACACTCGCGAGACTTGTGGACCTCGACTTCGTCTCGGTCCATCAATTTGTCTCGCCCGTGTGCAAAGAGTCGTTTTCAAACCTTGTTGTTTAATATACTATTCTGATTTATGTCGTTAAATTAGAAACAAATTTTGTTGTTTTTTGTTAAAACAAATTATTAATAAATACTCATACACAAAAAGGTTTTGTTTTTTACTAGTAAACAATTATCTTTGTTATTTTAATACATTATGGTTATACTTTGTCAAAAAGTAAATATCTGGTCTTTGCCCCAAGCATTCGGACTTTTGCCCCGCATAGAATGGACTTTTACCCCATACTATGGGGCAAAAGTCCTAAAAAACATCGGCTAATTTTTTTGTTCAAACTGCCAAACTTATAAATTTGTGGAAGAAATTCCCTAAGTATTACTTTCAAAAGACTTTTGTTATCTAGTAAAAATAATTCTGCCTAAATATTATAATAATTAAAAAAATTGGTGAGCATTCTTTTGTTAAGTGCGGGCTTTTGCCCCGATCTACGCTAAATGTTGTTGACGAATTGATTCCTTCTTGATAATGGTTAGTTTTTGTTATTTATTTTAATTAATTTAGTTTGTTTTTAGGGTTTAACACATCTACCTAAAATACCAATAATATCTCGTTAAACGTTTTAAAACAACTAAAAAATAAAAACTTAAATATTTTTTATTTCTAAAAATTAGTGTCTGCAATTATTAAATACTTATAAAAATAATTTTACTTAATTAATAGACTTAAAACATTTATTGTACTGGATGAGATAAAAAAAGTCATTGTCAATAAAACTAGTTTAATTGTTTAAGGCTAAATGACCAAAAAACAAAATTAAAATGATTTATTATGCCCAAAACTAAGTTATTTGTTTTTTAAAGTATATTTTGACATACATTGTTGAAAAGCATATAAAAAATGACTTTAAAAAATGTCATTGCCAACTTTGGTTTCCACTTAAAAAATGCAAGTTTATATCGTACCTCAAAAACGGACTACTGCATTAAATATCGGTTAAAACTTTTTCATTAAAAGGTAATTATCTACAAGTTTCCTATTTAAATTTTTTTTTCTATTCCGAATATTAACTAAGTTACAAAGAAAAAGAAATTTTACATTTTTTTTAATATCTAAAAAGCCATGATTTTCTTAGACGAAGCAAATAGTAATTTAAACTAAGCTCTAAAAACTTCAATTCTATTTTTCTTATTTAACCATCTTTATAGCTGCAGCGGTTTCTGAGATCTCTGTACTTAATACCAAAAAAACGCACCTTGTATAATAATTATTTATTTCCCTAAGTAAAAATATTTGAATACCTTTTTTTCATTATTGTTTGTCCTTAGCAATAGTTTCCCAGTTTATGCTAACAGGTTAAGAATCACCCTGTATAGCGTGTTCCACGCAGTTATTTTTATAATTAAAGAAAAAATACTATTTAAAAAACACATATTTGGATGAGGATTATGTATACAGGCTGTTACAACTTCAAGACCCACCGAAAACGGTAAGACTTACAGAGTTGGTTAAATTAAGGCAAAGTTGTAAATTTTAGTGCTTTACAATATTTTTTCCTCGACCGTTAAAAAAAATGTAGTTTAAATCGTTAACATGAAGGTAAAGTGCTCCATTCTAGTACTACTACATGAAGTGTTAAAAAAGTAACTTTTTTAACACTTCAAAGCTTTTATTCACACGTTGAATTAGAGTTTTGTTTCCATGCCTACTACAATAAACCTAAATAATCAAATGATGCAATGATTACTGTGTAAATGCGACATCAACTGAATCAAACTGTCAAGTTACCTTTGATTTCGTCATTATTTCTTTCAGTTCATGTGTCTCTAGTTTTAAAATTTGACAGTTTGCAAATAAATTTAACAGAAATTATTGAAAATTAATAGTAATAGTAAATTTGGATGACTAAGAAATTAAAAGAAATTTATACTGTTTTAGTATTATTTCTACAAAAAGTAAGTAAATACAATTTTCTAAAATTAAATCGTAACGGCATAGTTATAAAGGGGATAATTTGTCTTTAAAAAATATGGAGGCTATGATTTTTTGTTGCAATATGGCTGTGCTGCAAAAATTAAAATTAATAAGTTTAAATAAATAAAACATGTATAAACTGGTAATTTGGGCAATTTTTATACGGTCGTGGAAAAATATAGTATGTAACACATGCATAAAGTGTCATTTCTTACTCATGGGATTGCCGCACTCGCCTAACGGCTCGTGCTGTCAAACTTCCCATTCGTAAAAAAGTATTACTTAATGCACTTGTTACATAAATTACTATTGTATTAAAGAATTTACGGTTATTTCAGAATTATCTGGCTTTTTTCTTGCGAAAATGTTTTTTTTTTAGTTTATTTAAAAATATATTTTAATGTAAATGTCATATATAAAACGATGTTATTAAATTTTAGATCCGACGTTTTGTCTTCAGGCCGACATAATCAACTTTTTTTATAGCCGAGTTATTTTGTATTATATGCCTAATAAGGTCTAATTTTAAAATGTTGTAACACGTAATTTTTAATAGCAGAATCCCTTTTAAATATTAATTGAATTTTTAATCAGGGCATAATTATTACAGGATATTAGTAGCTCACCTAGTCCACTTCGGCCCCGATAAATGGGTTTTGTGCTATTAAATAGCCGTATTAAAGGTCTTTTTAGGTTTGTGGAAAGGTCCGCTCTGGTTCTCAGCGCCTGTTTTTAAACGGTTTCACTTAGCTTAACCTGTTTATTCATTTGGTTTGACAGCGGTAATTGGTAAAAGCGGTTCGTTTTGGTACTGTTTGGTTTATGTAAATTAGTATTTTGTGATTAACCCAATTGTTAACATTTGACATTTTTCAAAGGTTTTGAAATAATAAGACGCCTATGTAGCCTTAGCTAGATTAAAATTATTTTGTACAGTAGCTTCTCAGTGGGTACCACAGACTGACTTTTTTATACTTTTGTATTTTTTTTCGATTAAACAATTTATCAAAATGCCTTTTTTGAAGTCTAAGCTAAATTTTTATAAAATATAAAAGCCTAAAATTGGGAAAAAGTCAGTGGTGTAAGTTATTTTTTTATAATATTAGCTGTGATGCCCACATAGACGCCATTGTACAATAATTTCAATCTAGTTAGAGCCTTATAAGCGCAATATGACTTAAAACAATATTAATAATAAAATTTAAACCAAATCGGCTTAATGGAGATTTGTTTTTCCGTAAAAAAAATTGCAAGTCCGGACCTATGTTCATAAGACCTTTTTCCTGTAAAACGATATAAAGAATTACCCCTTAAAGTGTCGCACAGTAGTAAACACCCTGTATATACTTTTAAAATATTTATTTACGGACTTAAAAGTAAAAAAATATTAAAAGTATTTATATCAACATTATAACAATAAATAATAGTTTAAAAACTAAAAAACACGCTTTTATATGCAACCGAACTAAAAATTAGAAAATAATTTTTCATTACAAAGAGTTTGTCACTTCAGAGTAAAAAGCGTGGGGTGCATTTTACTATTTTTTTCCTAACTTTTCCCTCATAGATATTTGCAAATAGAATAATTATAACATTTAATATATTAAGCACCCCACGCTTTTATTCTGAAGTGACAAACTCTTTGTAATGAAAAATTATTTTCTAATTTTTAGTTCGGTTGCATATAAAAGCGTGTTTTTTAGTTTTTTAAACTATTATTTATTTTTCATTTTTTAGTTCGATATATCAATTAGTTTTTTAAAAATAAATGCTCCAGTTTATTCACTAAAAAATTCCTTCGCCATTTTGTCAAGAGATAGTATTAGGATACTGTAAAGGAATTTATTTATCCTGGCGGTCCTAATCAGGATAACGGGATACTGTTTTTAAATTATTGCATTGTCATCGGTCCTTGATACGTGTGCAAAGTTTCAAAGAAATTGAATCGCTGGAAGTTGGTAAAAATTAGGCTCAAAGATTCCGTTACATAGATAGATAGATAGATAGATAGATAGATAGATAGATAGATAGATAGATAGATAGATAGATAGATACAACCCAAGCTAATAAAAGCGTGGTAAAAAAGGTCCAATACACAATAACGAATCCACGAGAAAAGAAAAAACAAACCTTAAAGCATTTGCGTGTAGAGATAGCGCTTCCGCATAGCCGTGCAAACAGCCAAAACAGCGAAAGGTAGCAGCAGTATTTTTTCTCGCTCCGCGTACCGATTGGTTAAGAAAAAGGCAAATTCTTCTTCGACCAATAAGCACGTTCTCAGCAATAAACCGAAAGCAACTAGATGTTTTGATCGGTAATTGCGGTTGACAGTTAAGACCGAAAGTTTAGAAACCCCGTTTTAAAACCAACAAAACCAATATCTTGGTTAACTTACGGAACGTGTCGCAGTTTGATTGGTAATTTCGGTTGAGAGTTAAAACCGAAATTTTGAGAAACCGCGTTTTATAATCTAACCAGATTTTAGAAATTGAATAGTTACGGAACGGGAACCAGAAAAACCAAGAATAGTAGTTTACTTACGGAACGTCACTTAATGACAATACAATATAATACATTCTTTATGAGCCTAAATTCAATATGGCCGCCAATACAAAAAGACCATCCAATAAATGAATCCGCCTAACCAATATAGAGCATATCTTTAATTCACAACGGTTATAGTAAGGTATAGAATGAGAAGTGTCAACTAACAACAAAAGTAAAAGCTTGAAAGTAAATTATAAATATTTTTATGTTAAACGGATTTATTGTACAAAAGGCTAAAAAATAATTCGGTAAGTCCTAGTTACCAGATTGCACCAATCTTCTTTTCAATCTGGGGTATTGATCGGACAAATAATTGAATTGTTGGGCAAGTAAAATTTCTATCATTATATTTACTCTGGATATGCTACGCTCATCGATTTTATTATTTGTCTGATCAAAACCGAGATTGATGAGAAGATTATTGCGATCTGGTAGCTAGAACCTATCGAATTATTGTTTAGCTTTTTGTACAATAAAACTAATTAACATATTTTTTTATATATAATTTATTTAAGTAGATGAATCAAACGCAATAAAATATAATATAGGTATTTTCAACTAAAAAATGCATTGGTCGTAGTAAGATTTGTTTTTATAAAACACCCATTTTGCTATAAGTATACATCTGTAGGTAATGATGCAGTTAAACTTAATAATAAATGTTTAGAAATACTACATTTTACACGAAAATAGTTTATTTGCAATTCTATATTTTTCTTAAAATAAATGGTTTTATAGCTTTTCTAGAAATTTTTCAAGTTTCTTTTGAGTTTCTTTTTCTCTAATTTCCTGTTCTATCTTGGCAAGTTCTAATGGGGATAAATTTAAGTAACTTGAAGAGCAGGTTTCCATTTCTTTTTTCTTTAAACTGTTTCTTCTAAAACGTAAACAAAGTGTTGCAATTTGGAATAAAACTATTATCGAATTTGTGCTAAGCACAATATACAGGGTTATACTCTATTGTTTTGCAAGAGAGAGTAATAAATCATTTAATTTTATGGCAATTCGCTTTCTATGTTAGTCCGAGTATAAATATTTTTCTTCAATTCTACCTGTAATGTACTGATAAGGCATCATAATTTTAGGCCGGCAGACCCTGCTCTAATATTCGTCAACCTCTTGGGTCAAATACAAAGAAATAACAGATGTTTACCAGTATTTACGTGGGAATAATGTGATAAAAACCTTGACAGTGGCGGTGCGCTTGAGTTTATTTTGGGAACTTACCCTTTTTAAACAGTTTAGGTAAAATGAAAATCTTGTTTCTTTTATATGTGTAAAAAATTATTTTAAAATTTATAGTATATCAATATTGTACAGTTGGTATAATTATAGTTAATAATAACCATTTTATTAAGAAAATAATACACATTAAAAATGCATAGTCAAAAAATAATTATTTAAAATATAATCTATACCTAATTAAATATGCTACATAATCTACATCTAGTTATTCACATTCTTCCATATCTGACATACTATCACTACTTGAGTCATATGAGTCTACTTGTATAATTAGAGGTTCAACAGTTGTATCTACTATTATATCCAAAGACCACATTTTATTTTCTACTTCTAATACATGTTCGACACATTTTTTCCAGTTTTCTGGGGAAGCATTAGATATGGCAATTTGAAATAGTTTTTTTATATCTACTAGTTTAAACGTAGTATTATTTCTGGCTACTTCACCTTTCACCTGTGCCCATATAAGTTCTATGGGGTTTAGTTCGCAGTGATAAGGTGGCAGCCGATATACAGTTATATTTTGTTTCTTGGCTATTTCATCAATTACAAAACGTGTGTACTTAGCTTTATTTGTGGCGACTTCACTTTTTACTAGCTGCAACAACTCTAGTTTAACACTATCTGTAGGATGTTCAATATTTTGCTGCATCAACCAGGATTGAATGTCTTTTTTAAGCCAGCTTAAAGAGCATTTTGTACACGCTTCCTGCCTCCGAATGCCTCTGTTCCAGACCGGAAAACAATTTTTAAATGGGTTGCTAACTTAAGGGCAACTGGTTCTTGACTTTGCTAAATCAAGACAGCGATCCGAGATGAAACTGCTGCTATTCCTCAAGATATGGTGATAAAAGTGATGCGGAACTTCTAGGAACGCCTTCGCATGTGTGTCGCTGCTAACGGCCGTCACTTACACGATATAATTTTGAAAACATAGTTAAAAAAACCTTAAAGTGTGCTCTTTTTGAAAATAATAAAAGTTTAGCTTTATATTTTATAGTAGACTTTTTATTTGCTACCCAAATGTGGGAGTCCATTCTGCCGCACCCTGTATAATCGAATACGTTTTTAACAATCTGCTTTTCGTTTACAGTTAAATGGCCGAGACATGCGCGTTTCTGCAGAGAAGCCATTTTTACAATACTGTAATACTTTGAACAATACTTTAACAATTTATAACCACTCAGTTGCACATACGGAAAGATACTAAAATATATATAAAATTTATAATCCTTATTTAACGCAATTCGGTGTATTTCTACCTGTTCTTTGCACAGAGACTGGTGCGCCTATGGTTTACAACCTTCTAACCGTCCCGAGACATTTTTATTACTATCTCTTGCAAAAAAATAGGGTATAGTAGAAAAAACCGCAACGATGAATTATCTCAGCAACCGTTAAATATACATAAACCAAATTTTTGTGCCGAGGTGTAACTGAACATGAAAAAATTCAAAAATTATATTTGCAAAGTTGCCAAGTTTATAGTTTTCTCTGTAGGTTCGGGAATTTTAAAATTTTAAATGAGGTACCCTATTTTTTTTATTGTAATCAATTGCTTGTATCATAGAGTAAGGAAATTATAAGAGTTATTATGGAATAGCCGATTTAAGGACAGGTCATGCGAAAACTCCCAATATAATTTTATTCGTTTCTCGTTGAAATACCGCCAATTAGTCATTTTAGTAAGCTTACGTGTCTCCCCACCGCTGATGTTACACGAGGCGAGGCTTGGACCGACGCATTTAAAGTGTAAACTGGCAAAAATGACAAGCCTGTCGCCAGCCTGCCGCAAGAGCGGTACGAAAATTTAAGCATGCCATGGTTTCTCTTATCCGTAGGTATGTTACTTTATGCTTGTATCAACTTTATTATGACCTGATATTATAATTTTTACTCTTGTCAATTTCGGAGATATGGCATCATGCTTTTTTCAAAATTGATACAAAAACAGCTAGGTATGGTCAATTACCCTAAAACGACCCAACCAATATTCTTTAAAATTAGTACAGGGGTGAAACTAAACCTTCTAAATTTATGAATAGCATTTTGGCAACGTTTTTGAGATTCTTTAAAAAAGTCAATGAAAGGGAATAAGAAATTTAAATTATGAAATCTCGCAAATGCAACTTCTGAATTTAAAATGTCCAGTTACATATCTGTACTAATTTTAATGAATTTGGTTTGATCGTTTTTGAGATAATTAACCATACCTGGTCGTTTCTGTATTCAAGCTTGAAAAAAAAAGCGAAATTGACAGGAGTGAAAAACGACAATATAAGGTCATAATAAAGTTCATACAGGCAAAGATTAAAAATAGGATATTCCATTTAAAATAAAATTCCCTAACCTACAGAGAAAACTATAAATTTGGCAACCTTGCAAATACAATTTTTGAATTCTATTAATTATATATAATAAATTAGAAGACACTCAAAAATAGTCATAATTCTGAGCATCAATCCCTTGGCAGCGATACAGATATTTTTATAAAAAATCTGATATCTTCAAAAATATCGTGTTTTTTTTTAAATCAATTTATACTTAATATTTTTCTTTAAGTATGGAATAGTATCGAAACTTTTTAAAAATACTGCTCACCATTAAAATAGTCAATTATGATACGAGCACGGAATGTGACTTATTTCCCACGAGTATGACTTTTGCATCACCAGCCTAGAGGAAAATTAGTATTCCGGGCGAGTTGCATACTATCTTTTTCTACGAGTATTACTACTAATATATCAGAACGATAATTGCAATTTTAAAACACATTAATTGTTGAAAAAAGAGCAAAGTTTGAAAGTTTTAATGTTTTCAATTTGTGGAAAATTATTTGATATTCAGCTATTTGTTTCGTTACTATACAGGGTGTCCCACCGGGAGCTGCGCGATCGATTTCTCGAAAAGTACGCTTTGGAAAATTTTAAAATTTTGGTAACATTATGAAGTCAGTGGGGGACATTTAACTAAAATATTTTAACAGCTCTATCACTTCCGATTGTACCGGAAGGTAATGTCAACTTCCTTATTTTAAATGGAACACTCTATATATTAATAATTTTTTAGATTCTAGGTAAAATTCCAAATATAATTTATGTATAATCAGGGCCGTATTAACTGTTTGAGGCGCCCTAGGCTAGAATTCGAGCACCTATTTTCCACCAAAAAATTTTGAAGAGCCAAAAAAAAGGTCATTCCCTCCTTTTCGCGGCGCCTATTTCATTCCAAGCACCTTATTTACAGAGAAAATAGTCACCAAAAATCCCCCTCAACCTTAACTTTTTTAAAACTCCCTGTCTAGCGCCTATTATTCCCCTGTCTCCCTGTCTGGCGCCCTAAGCTGTAGCTTAGTCAGCCTAATGAATAATACGACCCTGTAGAGCTATAAATTGTAAATTGTAAAGTTTCAAATAAAACGGCAATCAAGAACAACTAAGTCCATTCGTAGTTTCGCCGACGATAGTATCCTTCACTCCAGTTTTCAGGTTCCTAAACCCATCACTAAACCTGATTTGGAAAACAAACGCAGGGCGATGCAGATATCTCTTTCGCAGGATCTTAATTTAATATTGATTGGGGCGCCAAAAATCTCGTCCATTTTAATGCACCCAAAACACAATTATGTTCCTTGTCGCGAAAAGAGTCATCAAATACTCATCCTCTACTTATGAGCGGCCAAGTTTTACAGAGCAAAGACACCTTTAATCTTGTGGGCGTCACATTTGAAAGTAACCTTAACTGGCATATACACATTGTATCTTTAGCCACGGCAGCTTCAAAAAACCTTGGATTTCTCTTTCGAGCCAAAAGTATTTTTCCCCTTCTAATTTATACACTTTATATGTGTCCCAAATCCGACCTCTCTTGGAATATTGTTCTCATATCTGGGGCATGGCGTTCCCCACAACCCTAAGCATTCTTAATTCTATTCAAAGAGAGTATTCGTCTCATTAATGATCCTTCACTTACAGCTAGGCTTCCTTCTCTTGCCCATCGTCGGGCTGTGGGATATCGCTTTTTATAGGTACTTCCATGGCTTTTGCTCTGAAGAATTGTCCAGTAAAGTTACTCCACTCACGGTTCCCAACAGAGAAACTCGTGGTTCCGCGCGTATGCATCCCTATACGGTCCAACTGAACAAGCCCCGAACTTCCACTTTGTTCGTTCTTTTATCCCTAGAGTTTCTAGAATGTGGAACCTAGCTGCCCGCGGCGGTCTTTCCTTCCCCCAAATCTTCAAGTATTTTAAGTCCCTTGTCAACAAACTCCCTCTTACCTCGCTTAAGACACCCACGGTACGTTAGTATTTAGGCTTTTAGCCTTCTGTCCAAAGATTGAAAAATTGCACCAAGAAATGGCATGCAAAATTATTGTAAAATCAGCTTTACCATATTTCGGCAAATAATACTTGCGTTTATAACACTGGTAGCTTTCTGGCACTTAACAAAATAAAATATGTAAATTATCCATATAAACTGTTCCCAAAATTAAAAAATGGGCTATTCGAATTAAAAAAGAAGTTTAATTACTACTTACCGGGAATTTTCTTCGGACGATGAAAATTTTCTTTCGTATGATTGAAGCTTAAACATTTCCTTATTAATTAACATTGATAAACGATCCCGTCATTGGTTTTAAATCCGGATCTTCCTCGGTAAGGGTGGTAGCACAGAAGCCTAAATAAAAGTTGTAAAAATTTAAGATTCCTAATATTTATTTATAATGCGAGAATATACAGGGTGTCCGGCAAGTCAACGATAATATTAAAAGGCTGGTGAAACAACTCATATAGCAAAAAACATAAATGACCCAGTAAAAAGCGTTGTTTTAGAGATATTGGCACTTTTATAAAATTTTCACAATTTTGGCTCAACCTATATATTAATTATATCCTCTCTTTTAGATAAAAGAAAAGTATTTTTTTTACAAATAATTTTTCTTTTGAAATATCAAATATAAACAAGTTGAGAAATATGGTTAAGTTCGTTCGTGGACACATTTATACTAATGTTATAAAGAGGTAAAGTTTGTAAATTTGTTTGCTTGTAGTGTTCTAGTAGGGGCTAATCTTTGGAAATACTGAACCGATCATGAAAGTTCTTTCACAGTCAGAAAGATACACTATTTAGAGTGCTATACGCTATATTTTATTATGATTAAACAAAAAGTTCTGAAAAAAATAATGGCATATGTATATCAAGTTAGCGGGAATTATAATAATGGCATGGGACGACTCTCTCACATAACCAATCGGTGGTTCAGTGGTAGAATGCTCGCCTGCCATGCGGCTTTGATTCCCAGCCGATGCAGAGTTTTTTTTTTATACAGTGACCGCCAAAGAGTTGGAAAATATGGAGAAAAATCTTTTTTGAATCGAGCAACCAAAAAATCAATAATGGCATCCGACTAATGGGCGTCCGTTGGGGAGATAATTAATAAAAATTCATCAAAAAGTGAGCCTAGCTGGAATTTAATTTTTAAGCCGCGTACACACTAGTAAAAATTTACGTTGTGTGCGCCATGCGGCACAAATTTGTATGTGCGTTTAAAATTTTTGCAAGTGTGGACGACTTCGCCGCATAGAAACACCCGCAAAAATTTTCGCGACATTCAACGCACGCGATCCGTCGGTTGTCGGTTTTTTTTTCAACATCAAAGAGATTTGCGCCGCAATATTGTTTTAGTGTGGACGTATTTACGTTAACGCAATGATTTTGACAAATGTTGTTATTATGACTTGCTGTTTAGAAATTATAGAAGTTAACTGATATCCATCTTTCTAATTTGTTCTAAACCCACCATTCTGTGACTATGTCTGATGCAATGATAATGATAAAAGAAAATGCGCTACTTTTATCGTCGTGAAAAAAAAAAAAAAAAAAAAAAAATGGAGGAGAAAAATAGAAAAAAGACGATATTGGATTAAACATTTGTATCAAAATAAAAACAATTTGATGGCGTAAAGTTATTATATCAGCTATCCTTGGATGAAAGTACTGGGCATTTCAAAATTTTTTGCGTATGTCTACAAATGACTTTGAGATTTTAATAAAAGAGATTGGACCAAAAATTATCAAAAAGGACACCAAGCTTAGAGAAGCCATATCCGTGAAGGAAAGGTTCGCTGTCACATTACGTTTTATGGCTACTGGAGATTCATATACAAGCCTTCAATATCTTTTAAAATATACAAACAAAGCATATCATTGATAGTTCCAGAAGTATGCAGTGCTTTAATTGACGTTCTAAAACGATTATGTAAAGGTAATGTGGTAGTAAAACTAAATTTTTATTTTGTTAAAATTTATTATCTTTCAAAAACAACATCTGTAAGGCGAAAACTTTAATAAAAACTGAATTTTCATTCGAAATAATACGTATAACAGATTTTGCGATTTCTTTCCAAGCATCATTCTTTTGTTTTTATGAAAATGCCACTTATCGCTTGGATCCCATAAAGTCTTTGTTTTTGATATTCTTGTATCAGAAGAAGAACATCCTCTTTATTTAAATTTATCTTTTACAAAATATAAAATACTTGGCGAAAAAATATAAACAAATCCAGAATAACAAAATAGTATGCAACGCATAATAAAGCCGCGTCCACATTAGTAAATAAATGTGTTGTATGTTGAATCTAGAATTCGGCGCAAATATTTGCGGCGCAAATTTCACGTCCTACTCACATTCAATTTTACGTTGTGTGCCGTGCGTTCGTGCTCAAAACGTGTGTGATCTTGTGCGTTGCATAACTATTTTGTTATTCTGGATTTTTTTATATTTTTTTCCCAAATATTTTATATTCTGTAAAAGATGAATTTAAATAAAGAGGATGTTCTTCTTCTGATACAAGAATATCAAAAACAAAGACTTTTATGGGATCCAAGAGATAAGTGGCATTTTCATAAAAACAAAAAGAATGATGCTTGGGAAGAAATCGCAAAATGTGTAAACATTGATGCAGAAGACGCAAAGAAGAAAATATCGAGCCTTCTAGGCTCATTTAGGAGGGAAAGAGCGAAAGCACGAAAGACTGTGGGTACCGGTAAAGGTAAGTACAGTTTACAGTATGTCAGTTAGTTGTTGTTTTTGGGGTGATTTTTAGATAGCACTAATGCAGTTTGTAGCATTTGTTAAAGAGACATTATAGTTTTAAATTTACTGGCCATTTCTACAAAATTGCAACTCTAAATAATTACCTGATATGATTGTAAATTATTCAAAATAATCACCTGATCTTATTTCTTTTAGGAGCAAAAGATATATATAAATCAGATTGGTTTGCCTTTAAAAGTTTCGCATTCCTTATCGATAAAGATGAGCCTGGAGAAACAATTAGCTCCGAAAATTCAAATGTGGTAAGTAACAAAAAAGAAGCAATCTATTTTACTTATTATAATGTTTTATTATCGATATTATAAGTTATTTAAGCATATTCATTTTGCCATGAAACAACCCCTGTTGTTGTAAAATATTCTGCAATTTCATTTCTAATATCTTTTGCATCTGCAGTCGCTCTCCGTGGAACGTTTCGTATCTTTCCAAAGCAATCAACACTTTGTGAGTTTCTCCAATTTCCTAGTGTCAGACGCCCTTGCTCTTCTGAGTCTACAGTTCCAGGTGGAATATAAATATTTGAAGAGGTCTTACTTTTTTTAAATAGTTATGCAAACATACTATTGCCATAACTATTATTTGTGCTTTTTAGGCTCCAGGAGAAGGGGTTTTCTCAACACCCTGAATACTGATGAAATAATTCCGAAAACGTTCTCAACAATCCTACGAGCTCGACTAAGCCTGTAATTGAATATCCTTTCAATTGATCCTTTTGGATGTACTCCTGAATATGGTTTCATGATTTGTTTGATTAGTGGGAAAGCCTCATCGGCGATGAATATATAAGGTGTATTTTTTTGTCTTTGGGGAAGAGGTTTCTCTGGAGGCAGATTTAGAGTCTCGGCTGTAATTTTACGATAAAGTTCACAGTTTTGGAAAACTCCTCCATCCGAAATTCTTCCTTGGCATCCGATGTCGACAAACAAAAAGTTGTAATCTGCATCGACAAGGGCAAATAACACTATGCTAAAAAAGCCTTTATAATTATGGAATTCACTTCCGCTGTTAATTGGTGCTTGAATGGCTATGTGTTTTCCATCCATGGAACCTATACAATTTGGAAAATTCCACTGAGTCTCAAAACCTTGCGCAATTGTTAACCATTCTTCTGGAGTATTCGGCATCTAGAAATAAAAAAAAACTTGATTTTTTTGCTATCTTTTAAATTAGGGCAAATTTTGAGAAAAAATTGCATACATTCTATGGTCTTTTAATATTAAAACATTGGTAATATTATAGCACTGAGTGATACATCATAAAACACTTCAAATTAAATGAGGTAAAATGATCATTTGGTATGCACAAAACACAAAATGCCCTCTAGCCATTTTTTATTTTTCAAATGGCTTTTCATATTCTGTGCATACTAAAAGATCATTTTACCTCATTTAATTTGAGGTGCTTTATGACGCACCAGTTAGTGCCAGGGATTATTATTTATTTTTACTAAAAATAATTTATGGCATCATGTATCATTACGTAAAATCTATTATCAAATCAAAACACATCTTTTAGAAATAGGATATTTTTTAAATTGTCTAATTTGACAGATCACAAATTTTTAAAACTTTTAACTTCTATAAGCAGCCAAAATGTGCGCAAGATTCAAACGGCTTCTACCAATAAGTTGATATGGGTAATTGGTTTATTTTGGTTAATTTTAAGTAGTAAGATATCCATTGTTTCTAAACTACCAGTTTTAAGAGCTCTAGAGGTTTTAAAAAATAAAATGTATGCCAAAAAAGAAAAACATTAATAAAAGTTATTTTTTCAGGGCGAAATAGTTGAAACTGATGCAATGAGTGAATCCAGCGAAAATAATGCATCTCTAGAATTCGCTGTCACTGATCAAAACCTCAACTCCCCTGAGTGCTCTTCAAAAAGAAAAGATACCCCAGAAGTTTCTGACAATATTGAGTTAGAACCTTTAACATCAAAAACTTTTCGTAAGCCTTCCACACCTAAAAGAAAAAAAAGAACAATAGAAAAAGAAGATTCTAGAATAGATCAAGCGTTCAAATTCTTACAGCAACCAATACCAGAAGAGACTTCTTCAAGTATCTACGCAAAATATTTGGCTGACCGACTCGACAAGTTTGATCCAATGACCCAAACCATTTTAAAACATAATATAGATCAATTACTTTTTGATGCCGAGATGGAGAAATACCGTAAACAAACTCATGCCCACGATCCATCAGAATGCCAATCATTAACTCCTTCTTCTTCCCCTAGTACATTTCCTTCACCTGCATCCACACCACCATTTACCACAGATGATTTGTGTTCAAGCAGTTTTGCACATAAAAAGTCTCTGCCAACAAAGAGTAATATTTTAACAGACAAATTACAGCATGACTTAGAAGAGTACGTTTACCTTAAACTTTAAATTCGGTTTGACATTTTTATTTCAATGCAAAATCTTTATTTATTCAGAATCCATTAAAAATACAAAGATTTTATTTAGGATTCAATTTGTGTGTTCATTTCTAATTTTACTTTCTAGTTTAAATATTTCATTTAAATACTTTAATATAAGTTGTTACTACATAATATTATTATACAGGGTGGCGCATCGAAAACGAAACAGACGCATTTACTGGCAGCTCAGTTTTTTTGAAAAACGCTCAGACCCGTCGATTTTGTTTTCGAGGGGGACACAAGTTTGGCAAAAATCACGTTAGCACGTGCAGCCCCTGGGCGGGGTGACACCAACCCTAAAATCTTAAATGAGAAGGCGGATCGAGTGATACATCATTTTAAAGCTCCTGACGAGTACTTTATAACCCTAGAATATGAAGTCAATATCTTCACCTATTACAAAATGGCGGTACTTTAAAATTACCTAAATACTTGATTTGGATGGCCATATTTCCGAAACTAATAAAGTTAGATGTACTTAATGTGGTATTTTCTTAAAGCTCATTTAAAGATCTTTTAATGGTAAAATAATATACAGGGTTCTTAAATAAAAAAATATGTACTTTTTCTTCTACCCTGTATATTACTACCAGTATCACCATTAAAAAGACCTTTAAAAGAGCTTTAAGAAAACACCACATTAGGTACATCTAACTTTATTAGTTTCGAAATATGGCCATCCAAATCAAGTATTTAGGTAATTTTAAAGTACCGCCATTTTGTAATAGGTGAAGATATTGACTTCATATTCTAGGGTTATGAAGTACTTGTCAGAGCTTTAAAATGATGTATCACTCGATCCGCCTCTCATTTAAGATTTTAGGTTGGTGTCACCCTGCCCAGGGGCTGCACGTGCTAACGTGATTTTTGCCAAACTTGTGTCCCCTCGAAAACAAAATCGACGAGTCTGAGCGTTTTTCAAAAAAAAACTGAGCTGCCAGTAAATGTCTGTTTCGTTTTCGATGCGCCACCTCTGTATAACTTAATAATAAGTTTATTTTATACTAATATTATAGATTTAAGTAAATAAAAAATTGAGAATATGTTTAATTTTACAGCGAATTATTTTATTATGTTTAAATATAAATTTAATCTCTTTTTTGAAAAATAATTTTTTTAAATGTCTATTAAATTTTATTGAATTCTGAGTTTGTTTAAGGGCATTGGGTATTTCATTATTTTGACATGTGATTTTTGTTTTCCCTTTTTATATGTATTATTTGGAATAAAAATTCAGTTTTTATTAAAGTTATCGCCGTACAGATGTTGTTTTTCAGAGATAATAAATTTTTAAAAAATAAAAATTAGGTTTTATTATCAACTTACCTTCACATAATCTTTTAGAACGTCAATTAAAGCACTGCATACTTCTGGAACTATCAATGATATGCTTTGTTTGGATATTTTGAAAAGATATTGAAGGCTTGTATATGAATCTCCAGTAGCCATAAAGCGTAATGTGACAGCTAACCTTTCCTTCACGGATATGGCTTCTCTAAGCTTGGTGTCCTTTTTGATAATTTTCGGTCCAATCTTATTTATTAAAATCTCAAAGTCATTTGCAGACATACGCAAAAAATTTTTGAAATGCCCAGTACTTTCATCCAAGGATAGCTGATTTAATAACTTTACACCATCAAATTGTTTTTTGTTTTGATACAAATGTTTAATCCAATATCGTCTTTTTTCTATTTTTTTCCTCCATTTTTCTTGATTAGATGTTGCACGACGATAAAAGTAGCGCATTTTCTTTTCATCATTAACATTGCATCAGACATAGTCACATAATGGTTGGTTTAGAACAAATTAGAAAGATGGATATCAGTTAACTTCTATAATTTCTAAACAGCAAGTCACAATAACAACATTCGTCAAAATCACTGCGTTAACGTAAATACGTCCACACTAAAACAATATTGCGGCGCAAATCTCTTTGATGTTGAAAAAAACCGACAACCGACGGATCGCGTGCGTTGAATGTCGCGAAAATTTTTGCGTGTGTTTCTATGCGGCGAACTCGTCCACACTTGCAAAAATTTTAAACGCACATACAAATTTGTGCCGCATGGCGCACACAACGTAAATTTTTACTAGTGTGGACGCGTGCGTTGAATGTCGCGAAAATTTTTGCGTGTGTTTCTATGCGGCGAACTCGTCCACACTTGCAAAAATTTTAAACGCACATACAAATTTGTGCCGCATGGCGCACACAACGTAAATTTTACTAGTGTGGACGCGGCTTAAAGCCGCGTCCACATGAGTAAATAAATGTGTTGTATGTTGAATCTAGAATTCGGCGCAAATATTTGCGGCGCAAATTTCACGTTCTACCCACGTTCAATTTTACGTTGTGTGTCGTGCGTTCGTGCTCAAAACGTGTGTGATCTTATGCGTTGCGTCCACACTAAAACAATATTGCGGCGCAAATCTCTTTGATGTTGAAAAAAAACCGACAACCGACGGATCGCGTGCGTTGAATGTCGCGAAAATGTTTGCGTGTGTTTCTATGCGGCGAACTCGTCCACACTTGCAAAAATTTTAAACGCACATACAAATTTGTGCCGCATGGCGCACACAACGTAAATTTTTACTAGTGTGGACGCGGCTTAAGATCACACACGTTTTGAGCACGAACGCACGACACACAACGTTAAATTGAACGTGGGTAGAACGTGAAATTTGCGCCGCAAATATTTGCGCCGAATTCTAGATTTAACATACAACACATTTATTTACTAATGTGGACGCGGCTTTAGGCAGATGTGCAAAATTTGGAAATAAATATTTAAAAAAAAAAATTAAAAATACATATTTAAAAAAAATTCTTTCAGTTTACGAATTCTAAATTATTCCTTTAAAAAAGTTGCGAACCTATTTCATTTATTATGATTTTTTTGTTTTTCTTTCTCATTTAAAACGAGAAAATGAAAAAAATGATATTTGGCAAATAGTATTCTAAGTGTACACCTGTTTTTTCTAAGAGCTGTATTACTATATTACAATCAAAATGTAGTAAGCCATTACAGAAAAGACTATTTTTATTAAATATTATTAAACATAGAACAGTTTTGTAAAGAAGTTCTTATTCTTATATTTCAATTAAAGTTAAGTCACGCACCCAATAATTTAAACTCTTACACACAAACGATATTGCACATTTTATACCAAATTTATTTGCAACATAAGTAGGCTTTAAAACAAATGAAAGATGCGATTATAGATTTTTAAATTACAATATAGCTTTTAGAAAAAACAGGTGTACAGGGTGTTCCATTTTGATTGTCCCTTATGGGAAACTTGGAAACCATAAGAGATATTAAAAATCTGATACCCCATCCTCGAGCTCTTTTGGAGAAAACATTTATGGTAAAAACAGATCATCGCTATCGCGAAGCGTTTCAGAGATACAGGGTGATTCTCGATTTTTTCACTTTTTGAAAAGGCCCTGTAGCTTTGTTGTTATGACAGATACGAGAAAACGAATTGTAGAAAACTAATTATAAAGACACTTTTTCCGTAGAATCCAGTGGCGTAGCCAAAAATTTTTTTGAGCTGTTATTTTTGACATATGACCCAAACATGTTTTTTTTTATTAGGGACACCCTATAAATGATTAGATAATTAAATTGCTTGTTTTTTTCTGAATAAAATAATATATCATAGTAGGTGGTTTAATAAATTTTTTACGTCAAATATTGGAAAAATTATGATTTTAAAGACGCATTGCGGCTTCTATCTGTTTTTAAATTGTTTTATATTTTTCTTTAAAAACAATTCTGCCATCCCTCATTCAGGAGACATTTCCGTAGAAAAAAAAAACAAATTAATTAAATTTTTTTTTATTATTATTTTTATTTTTTTATTTTTTTTTTTTTTTTTTTCTACGGAAATGTCTCCTGAGCTAAGGGATGACAGATTCCTTTTAAAACAAAATATAAAACAATTTAAAAACAGATAGAAGCCACAATGCGTATCTTTAAAATCAGAATTTTTCAATATTTGACGTAAAAAATTCATTAAACTACCTACTATGATATATTATTTTAATCAGAAAAAACAAGCAATTTAATTACCTAATCATTTATAGGGTGTCCCTAATAAAAAAATGTTTAGGTCATATGTCAAAAAATGACAGCTCAAAAAATTTTGCCTACG